>JABWIB010004539.1:17410-48566 GCA_016617825.1 Platyplectrum ornatum
ACATTTGAGAAAATCCAGAAGCCAACTAGCATACGCTCACCTTTAAATAGGCCCTGTGTCTCCCATTAGCAATGGGGCTAATGGGACTACAGCCCCANGTCTCCATTGTCGAAAAGGCCCATAGCGCTTCAGTTAATGTTATCGGCGTGATGAAGGAGGGTATTGTGTGATGAAGAAGGCTCCTGTCGGTTGTTACACGTCAACTTTTTCAAGCNATACACATTGATTTTGTGCTCACATATTTCTTAACAAGCATTGTGTGGATGTATTGTATACCTCATGGTGAAATTCAAGGAAGGGCAACTAACTGTTTTCTTCATTTTTAAGTTGTTTACTTGTTGTTTTTATAGCNTTGCCTCATATATTTAATAGTCTGATTTACTTTTCTCTCTTTATTTTAGGAGAGGTGATTCCAGTGGGAGGTCTGGTGTCTTCCTTAGGCTCGGTATCTGTTTTGGGAGATCTTTTCAATGAGCCACTGAGTGGGAAGAAAGTTAGAATCCAGGGAGGTGTCATCCACCATGATAAGGTGCTACCTCATGCTGGGGGCTACCAGGTCCTGCTAGACTCTAACCTGATGATGGCTCAGATCGCTGTAGTTGACACACTGAAGGCACAGNGAGACTTATTCTCAGAAGACCAACCTGTTGTAAGAGAAGAATTTGAGCGGGCAGCTGCNGCTGTCAATAAAGCTTTAGAAAGCCTAAAGAAAATCATTTCAATAAGGAACCTATATGGCGTATCTAAATTATACAATATTACTTGTCTACAAAAAATGGCAGCAGATATTAAATCTAATGGTGGAAACTTGGGTGAGTTGTAGAAGATAGTACATCTATTGGCTCTTGTATTGCAGTCTATCTAATCACAGACATAGGGAGGGCCTGATTAATGNTCTCAGTCACCCTAGGCTAAAACATNTCTGGAACCCCTCCCTGCAGGTTGCTAAAAATAAGGAAGAGCTGTCAGAATCAGGGATTTCTTTTCCAGCAAGTTGTGGGGAACAAGGGCAGGTTGGCTATGCGCCCCCATGGAGTCTGGCGAGCTGCAGCCTTATTAGTCTATTTGCTGATTAGCCTGTAGTGGACAGGCTGCTAATTATCCTCATCATTGAAATATACTGTATGTCAACGAAGAGCCCATTAGGCTAAACATANAGACAGGTAATTGATTGTCTTTTTTTGTTGATGCCATTGTAATGAATTTTGCCGTGTTGTCTTGCTTTCAATGCATTAGGCCTGGTAAGGTATCATAAAACAGATTTGTGGACTCCTGCTGTCCTTGGAATGGAGATCCAAGACCCTGGACCTTCAGATCTTATGGTTCCAGTCCTTGGAGTTGAACATGATTTTAACAAAGGTCACCTAATTCCACTGGCTGGAACAATGGAAGACTCCAATGGTAGAGGTATAACAAATGATAACCCAATCAATACTGTTATCAAGTGTTAAAGTCATGTCTGCAGAAGGCAGGTATAAATGAAATCAAGCAGGAGGGTCAAATGAGGAAATTGGATGATGATGCAGCTTTAATTTAATAAGCCCATTCTAGAAAATAGCAGCTATAATGGTGGGTTTAACATCTCCAGTTTTCCTATTTAGGATCTCCTTTAGTATATTACTTATTATCTTAAAGAGATTACCTGTGGTTCTCCACAAACAAACTCAACAACTCTGAAACCTTATAAAAGCTGTTACATGTCTATACAATTTTATCACACTCTATATGAACAATATATATATATATATATATATATATATGTATATATACAACGGAATTAAAGATTTTGTATCGACAGATCAATATGTTACATGGTATTAATGTGTATATTTGTGTAAGGTCTTATTCCTATCAAAATTGGAGCAAGAACCATTGATCAAGTCACGGGATGCAGCAGTGCTGTAGTGGGCGCTCATATTAACCCATTGACGGGGGTTATTATGCCAGTTGTCCACACTGCTGGAACGTTACAAGAAAAAGATCATTATCTGGTAAGTTTGGTACATTTTCTTTGTCCAAAATGATATCTGGAACACACTCAAAAGCACATATTCAAATATTTTATATTTAAATGTATTAAGTTAATAGTTGCATTAGACATTTAAGAGTATGTTAACATGCAATGCGGAATATACTCAGTTTTTACTCATTGCAATTTGATTTTATAAACAATATTTTTTATTTTGTCAATTTACGTTTAGTTACATGTTATCATTTTTACATAAATGTATTACTATTATTATTAGTAGTAGTAGTACACATTGATATAATACAAATAAGCATTACACATCGCAAAAGTCACATTAGGAAACAAATTTGAAATAAAGAAACATCACAACACCATACCCCTAATATAATGGAGCTAGAAGAAAGCATCATGAATATTTTGATGTATAGTAATTTAAGTTTCTAAAAAGGCATAGTGGGGATATTGCCAATAACAACCAAAGAAGTTCTAGCTACCATCTTCTAGTGCATTCAGTATAATAAAAGCATAAATCTGTTGATAACATCGCACCAATAAATATACCCTTAAAACTATCATTTCATTCTACAAGACCTATCTCTTGTATAACCCAATCAATGGCTTCATATCTTCTAGTTGGATGCCGTTCAGAATGAGGTGACTACAAGAGAGAAATTTTGGCAAAGCCAGAAGAGNAAAGAAGATGAACTCCTAAATGAGTTACATGCTCTGACTACTTATGTGCTTGATGTAGCCAGAGATGGGAAAACCCANAAGGTATTTTATATTCTGTATTATAACCCACTTGTCTAGTTAGAGATATTAGTAGTTTATTGGTTCTATCACTTGTATCTTAGATAAGATTAAGAGATCGGATTTTATTATTGGATGAATTCTGTCAATCGCTTGAGGAAGAATCTTTATGTGAAGCTCAACGAAGAGCAAATTACAACCTTAATAACTTAACAATTAAGATGAGTCAACATCCATTTATAGGTAAGAATATTTTCTATTATTGGTTTGTTTTTCTGATTTATTATAATAATTGGGGTAAAAATGCAAAAAGCAACAAAATAAAGAACTCCCATTCCTTAAAACTGCCAGTTAGCCATCTTCAATGTANTTGACATTGTTTGACATCTCTTTGCTCTTGTGCATAGGGGTTGATTTATATCAACCCCTAGTATATTCCAGTGGTCAACTTTTACACTGAACTTTATAACCCATTTTAGTGGATATTGTATTAATAAATATTAAATAAACGAATTTCCATATAGGAAGAAACAGTAGGCATGGTCCCATCGAGATTGCAATGACCATTTTCACTCACCTCGAGAAACCAACAATGAATTGGTCAACACATTTCAAATTGACAACAAAGTTGGGACAACCAAACCTAAAATCAGGATTGTCTAAACTAAACTAAGACAATTGTCTAAGTCTTGGAAATAGGCAACGGGTACTCTCCATGTCCTACATGTCCTACCATGTTTAAACAACATCTAAGTATGATATGGCTTGCAGTTGATTCTGGATTGCTGTGGTGTGATTGCCATATATTTAAAAATGAGTCCTGGATTAATACTAGATCTGGTACATAGTAAGTTAGTATGGAACATTTGGCTATATATATATGAACATTTCCATCATCCATACATAGAGATGTCTGTTTTGTTAATTGTATTAAATTTANTTATTAATCTATTAAATTTAAATTATTTTGTTTATCTACAGATGATAATTTGGAAGAGAAGGAGCCGCAGCTGATATTTTGNCTAGTTGTCAAGAAAACAACAGAAAAATTAGTAGAATTCATGAACAAATTGGAGCAGGAGTCTGAGCGACTAAACAGCCAGATAAGAGAGTGGCAGAAGAGCAGGGAGCAGACTAGTGAAGACATTGTTAAAACCAATCAAGGAAAGGTGAACTGTGTCCTTATCACATTGATCTGGTCCGTTCTTTTAAGATACAACTTTCACCAACAAAACTAATTATTCANTGACATGCAGGGGTAATATGAAGGTGGTTCCTTCAGGCTTTTGTCATATGGTTGTCAACAGCATTGTTGACAAGTGATTTTGTAAGCTTTAAAAAATACTCAGCACTCATTGTATGAGCGATGTGCACTGTTGTAAATTGCAGAGAGACCCATGTTATTTTGGGAGGTTACAAAAAGGCCTTGATGGAAAAACAGAAATGCATGGAAGTCAGGGAAATAAAAATAATAGCATTACTGTAAGGTAATTGCTGTGCTGTACCCTATAGTTATCAGACATCACAGAAGCAGCAAAGAACTAACAGCAAATGCAAGGTTAATCCATATGTGACATTTTCTGTCTATGGGAACAGCACTGGCACCATACTATGTTATGTTTCTGTATGTATAATCACTGTATTTCTCTTCCAGGTCATGCTGCACTTTATTGAGGAATTTGAAGATCATATAATGAAAAGATTAACAGGGGTCGACTCTGCCTACAGCAGACTGGAATACATGAGAGAACATTGCAAAATACAAGCACTTCTGGCAAAGGTACAGGGTGTATAAGCTGTGTGCTAGACATCTANCATGAATCTATTAAACAGATAAGGCCCTAGGTTACAGTTTGTAATACAGAGTTTATGTTTTAGTCCTATGTATTAGGAANGTCGGTTCATTATATTAACCCACAAGTAACATACTGGAATTTCACTGGCAAACAGCAAAGGAATGTTGTGGAAACGTTAGTTCCAATGTTGAAGCACTTAATTCAGATCATGGAAGAGTCAAAAACTTCTGTTCTGGCCCATGATACCCAGGCCCCCGTGTCAGGTAATGATATATATTAATACTTCAGACATAGACAATGATTGGTAGCGAGCAGCGAATAGTGGATAAATAGCAGAAAAGGAGTTCAATTGTTTTTCCGTTTTATTCCAGGTTACTCGTCAAGGAGTACTTTAAAAGCATCAGCTGCTAATTCAGACAATTTTCAAGTTACGTCCGGCCCTGCTGACAAGGCTAAACCTGCAGTAAATTTCCCTTGGTTTAATAGAACGGAATTATTTTATAGACATCAAGCATATTTGTTCAGGTACGTGACCTTGGAACAATTGTCCTTGTTGACGAGCGGACAATATAAGGTGTGAAAGACAATGGTTTAACAGTAAAGGAAGAAGCCTGCCATAATCCCCAGAGCTACCATAGGTCAACATNAAAAAATAATGACAAGTGAACTCAGTAATATACCCCCAGTATAGCTTCTTCAAGGATCTCCTTAAAAAATATATTCCTGCCCAGTGGTCGAAGTGGAAATTTAGAAGTGGGGGTATGGACATTCAGAAGTGGCGGTATGGAAATATAGAAAATAATGTAAGTCAATGGAAATTTTTCCATTACATGAGTGGGAGAAGGGCCAGTATGGCATACCCCCGTATATACCCCCACTTCGAGCCCTGTTCCTGCCAGGAACTTGAAACTAGAACGGGTATATGCCCATGGTCCTGTCTCATATCAGCAACTGGATGAGTTGGAAAGTCTTTTAGCATGAGTTGGAAAGCCGACTGTAAACTTTACTGCCACTAAAATGCTTAACTGATTGAGTTTCCTCTATCTGACTGAGTTGTTAAATTGACACCTGCCTGATAAAGTATTGTAATGCCGACACTTAATGTGCGGAAGAGAAGAAAGGTAGACAGATTGNACTAAGAAGAGGATGAGGAGATATTAATGGAGGCATCAAAAAGGAGAAAGTATTTAAACTGTATTAGCAAAGTTATAGCNAATATTATGGTGTCAAATGTCTCATTGTCGATTTTGTAATGATTGCAACCTTAACCTGGTATCTTGTANAGATTAATTNGTCTATCATTATTACAAAATGATTTTGTCAGACCCTAACTACCTCTCCTTTCCATACATTTGGATGATATTTCATCTGCAGTTACGGCCTCTACATGCACAATCGTGTCGGCTATAATTGCAGACACTTGGAGATCCAACCACAAATGATTTAGAAGTGATTGTCTGGTCCAGTATGGGATGCTTATCATGATAGGCAACTACTCCTAATACTCCATTGAAACTATATCTACTAAAATATATAACAAACTACTAACTACTTATATTCTATGAGCAAATGATGTGACTAAAGGTGATGCTCGGAGTATGTAATGACTACTGTATTATCTCTGAATAGGTATATCATTGAGAAGCATGCAGCGGAGATTGTCCATCTAGAACGTATATTACTGACTGATGAAATTAGCAGGATATGGAACTTCTATGAATCCTACCAAGTCAAAGCGAACCTCTGGACTCTTCTTTCCCAAGAAAAGGACACCCAGGTTATTCTCAGGTTGCCTTTGTCTTTAGTAATCATTACAATAATGTTACTTTACACCAAATGATGTTGTTTTTGTCATTGGTTTTCTCTCTGAAGCACCTNGAAAATGACCAGAATATGAGCCTTGAATGGGACAGTCTTATATTGGAGCTGGTGGATGTACATGGATCTGCTCTCAAAGCTCTGTACGAGAAACATCAGGAGGAGGCGAGACATTTGGGCATGAGTCCAGACACCGTCATCCCTGCACAGTATTTCAACAGAGATGTCAGAGTTGTCATACTGGAGGTGGCGGTAAAAATGCAACCAGTGTATCAGCAGCTGCATTGTGACAACATTCAGGTACAATGACAGCAAGACAGGATCCAATGCTGCATTCCCATGGGTTCCCCTACCACTAGTATTTGCAACTTTTCATAATCGTGAACGCTCGGCAATGCAAATCAAAGCAGGNGTTGAGAGGTGGTGTTTTAGAATATGTAGATATCAATAATAGAATGGAATAGACACAAATCAGTGCGTGTGCAGTAAAAGACACACACATCACTACATGACTATGCTAGTACTACAGCAATTAGTAATAAATTCTATTGCTAAAGCAAAATAATGCATATTTTATATCTGGCAGGAGATGTCTTCAGCAGAAGNTAAATTATTTACACATGAGAGAGACTGCCAAAATGTGCGTTTATGGATAATAGCTGCTAAGCTTGTGAGGCAAGAACTGTTGATACAGATCCATATGTACAATGCACTTGATGCTTACAATGGAATTCAGGTAAATAAATGGAACACTTTGTTTTTAACACATATAAGGTGCATTTCATATCAGAAGAAGAAAACGTTATAGACAATATAATGGTCCNTGACTACTTTTAATGGAGCATTCCAAACAACTCAAGGAGTTAATATGTTAGTCCTGAACGGTGGTTCTCAATTTATATTGGTGAGATCTTAGAGTTCTCTAGTTCGCTGGTGCTTAACCTGTGTTAGATCGAACCTCAGAGGTTAAGTGAGTCAGTCTCAAGGGTTTGGTGGTGGTGGGTGTCCATTCCGTTCACCAGGGATTGCCAGGTGCATTAATATACTTTTGGCATTCACACAATATATACGCATTCAGTATATAAGAAGGTGGACTGATGAATTCATACAGTATGTATTTACATGTATAATGGAATGGGGTGGAAGGGTGTAATGAATGCACATATGAAACTGCAGGGGTTCTGGACAAGGTTATGAACCACTTCTCTAGTTGCATGTTGGTCATGAATGGAGTGCTGTGATTTTGGTATAAACACACATATATTTATCTGCATTGCTGGCAGGCCGCTAATTGTGTTGCNGAAGTTAAGAAAATATTGAACAAANTGCATTACAAGACCTGTTATGGAAAATCAGCTGCAGAAGAAGCCGCTAGCATCATGGAAAAGCAGTATGTAGAAAAGCTAGTAATATTATTGAAGAAAACCTACAAAGAACAACAGAGTCAGCTGCCACTGAGTGAAATACAGTCTCAGCTAAAGGAGGAACATGGCACATTAACAGAAAAACTGGTAACGATGTACATATTGCTGAAGACAATATTCCTCATTGGAAAGGAATAGGAATTCATATACTTGGCATTAAATAGAGGTTTTCTTCTAAATGTTATTCAGTGTTGCTATGGCCTTATTTACCAACGTTTGTATTTTCTAGTTTAATTCCATAATGAAGAAGTTGAATATATTAAGATGTTAATGTCATAAAGTACGATAAGTAGATAAGTCTTCTGATGCAACCTTTCAAAGCCACGCGGTCTACTCTGCTCAAGACTTCTGCTCAAAAATATAAGATTGGGGTGTGGTGTGGTGTTCCTTGGGCCAGCATTGACTAATACTATGAATGTTCTATTATATTAGCTGCGGGAAAAAGATGTCCTCTCATTGCAAGAGATGACGAGATGTACAGANCTGCAGAACTATATGGGTCACGCTGTGTGCTTTGTGCTGTCTCAGAGGCACTTGCGTCAGACAGTTATACTCCTCCAAGATATGTTCAAGACTCCAAAGCAAGACCAAGAGATATTGTTAAGGAAATGGGAAACTGATGACCGTACTGTAAGTATTGTCAAGAATCAAATTCTGTGAATCAGCTGTTTAGTTAAGTAACCTCTCCTATCCAAGTGTATTTCTGTTTCTACCTAGATAATTATCACACTATATTGACTTAAAAACTTTGTCTTAGGGCGTCTTGAGAAATTATGGAGACCCTAAAGGTGCCTCGACTGAGAATGTTTGGGAACCACTACTCTAGCAGATAATTGTAATAAATATTACCCTTGTCCAACTCTACTGCCTACTGTTATTCTCNCCAAAACTGCTGTCGAACTTAAACCCCCTTGGACCTAATGCCCTCCGTTTTACTAGTGCCTTATTAATTTGTTTAACTACAATACTAATTGTTTATTGCTATAGAAAGAATTGTGAATGGAGGACAATGTCATTGTCTTGAAAATGACTTAATCTGTTTGTCGACCTTCAGAGAATTGATGTAACATCATAAATTCAGAGATTCAAGATTAATATTATGAACCTTTGCTTTTTAATCATAAGGACAATGGTCAAGAAGACATTTTGAAACTATTCAACAACAAATCAGATGCCAGGTTGCTACTTATGGATTTGCAGCATGCTATAAGTCAGATACAANTAAGAGAGCGACAACTTGGGGAAATTGCCAATGGATTGGAAGAATACTGTTCTGATAAGGTATAATTTTATCTACTAAAACATGTTGTACTAAACAAACACAAGTATGCTACAATGAAAGGGATCTTCAGGAATCTATTATATGTGTCTGAAGTGTGAACACTGTATAATGGGGGTTCAGATTAGAAAGCAAAAAATAAATGGTCTCCATCTACATGGACCCAGTGAAGACAATNCCCAAATGTAAATATCAATAGACTCATTGGTTGTAACTTAATGGCCTTAATATTTAAATATTCTGTAAGTACTGTTATGTTGTGGCACTACAGCCTGGCATAACTATTTGGACATTTGCTTTATTTGATTTGAAGCTATATTCCTTAATATGTGACAGGTGGAAATTCTTGCATCTGTGGAAGAAGCTCATTACCTGGAATGTGAGCTTCGAGTCTTTGTAGAACACCAACTGAAACGTCTCAAGGAANAGCTAAAACAGCTGTCACATAGCTCACAACCCAGTGCAAAGGTATTTCTCATTTCTATAAGGCAACTTAAATCCAGAGTCATAATGAATAAATCCACAGTGCTATCATACGATTAATGTTGTATAGAAGCAACAATATGTTGAACTGCAAGGGGAAGTAAACTGAAATTTGCCTTTCCCGTTGACTTCTTCGGTATCTATCAAAGTGTAAATTTCACAGTCCTGAACATGTTTTAAACATTTGTTAGAACCCAGATTCAGAAGAGATAAAAGTTGCTTCTACAGATGAAAAAGAATTTCTAAGATGTTTACAAGAGAAGCAAGCGGAGCTGGAGCAGGTGCACAGGAAGCAAGTCTCAGAAGAACGCCTGAGGCTCCAGGATCAGCTGGAACGTGGAGAACTCAATGGCTGGATGAAGCAGGTACCTTCATTGATTGTCTTATGTGCTATATGAAATGAAGTGTTCATTTATTTTAACACATTCAGCAATAGAATTAATAATACGCAGATAATAATACATTAATAGAAACAGTATTTAAGTAATTATGGAAAATTTTTGGAACCACCATATGGACATTACTTGTTNGGTTCCTAGATGGAACAGTGGAACAATACATTACACTCGAATGACAATATTTGGGAACAAAACTTCTGATGGAACTAGCACTTTAACAAAAATAAATAACATATTGCTGTAGTATAGTAATGCCACATTTTAACTACTTAGAGATTGAAATTCCCTTTTCTTCGACCTGTCTATTGCCATTATTTTATATCATAGAAGCTTATTAAGGAACATGACGAGACAATCGCTTTCCTGGAGAAAACTCTCCAACGAGACCTAGAGAAACTAAATGTGAAACTAGAAGCTGAGCTGAGTGTGCACCAGCAACATCTATGGGCGTCCCATAGGAAGGTGGATGAAGCAAGGAAAAGCAATTTACATAATAATGACCAGAAGATTCTGTCTTTACTATCAGACAGTATGTACAAAGCTATTGCACAGCACATGTATTTCTCTCTATTATGNGTAGTACACAAATTGAATGTCAGTCTTTCTCCTTTTAAAAAGGCACACTGCCTGTCTATTCTACAGCATAGAGAATATAATATCGAAAGCTGAGCTAGATCACATGTCAGCAACAGACAATGGTTAGTGACATATCTTTAATAGATNTACAGGGTAGATTATTAATATCTATATTAAATTTCTTACTAAAGAGAGTTAGATATTTTACAGGTAACAGAACTTTTTGTATATATGCCGAGTGTGCATGCCGTCCGCATTTCTACTACAGTNGTTTAAACAGAATTTGCAACAGAANGTTGACTCGTGACTATGTAAAACTAAAAGCAACTTATTATAAACATACACATTATATTCATAATAGAATTATAAATGACTTGTCTGATCTCTTAATTATGTGTATATACTTTTTGCATAGGTATATGTTTATTCCAGCAAGCNGAGCAAATGGCAGCGGCAAGAATAACACTTTTGAACATCTCTTTTGTTGACATCTCTTGCACTCCAGGTACGTTAAATAAACAATCGTGTTAACAAAATCACAACTGTTGTGGGTGAGATGCTACAGTGGCTACACACAACACACGGTATCCTCTTTTACAGATCAAACAGAGGTTGATGGACGGACGTCTCTAGAGCCCTTACCCATTGTCGCTCTGTTGAAGGAGGTGAATGACCAGCTAAGAGCCAATGCTAAACTTATTCAAACCAACAAAAAACTAGGTATGGAAAGGAATTACATTTGTTATTTTAATGACATCCTATATTGCATATCCCCATGTAACCCCAGCTTCCAAATTGAAAAAAAATTATAATAACTTAAAAAAACTTCAGTATATGAAATTAATAATATAAATAAAATATATGTACAATAAATACATACATCAAATCAAACCACAAGAACAAATAAAACAATAAATAAAAACTTCTATGAAGATCACACATACATTGTTCTGATTCTATTTTTTTTTACTTCTACAGGTCAAAGAAATACATTTGCAGATGTGGAGGACTTACAGCTGAACTGTAAAGATGATCTGTCACCAGTGCTACTGGAAGAGCTCTCTGCTAGAGAGTTTGTTGTATATCAATATGGAATNTACATGCTGCAACTACTAAAGTCTCATATTAATGTGGGTCTCTGTGTTCTATATATGTTAAGGTTTAATGAGTGGCATAGGATAGTTTATTAAACATGTTCATATGTTGTAGTGCATTTCAGGTGAACCAGAGCCGTCACCTTGGGGGTTTTTATGCCAATGAAGTTTTGGTGTTTCTTTATTGTTTCATTTCAACATTACTTTTTAATTTTGTGTTCCCACGTTTGGCTCCAATATCCTTTGAGGTGTGTCGAACCCAGGAATAACCCTGCATTATTTTTGGGATTCTGGGATTATTGTATTACATTGTAAATCAGCCATTACATGTGGAAAATGGTCATAGACTTGATTCAAAGCAGGGTGCAAAAACAAACAAGGATAAATATGCGTTGTTGCAATGTAATCATCTTTTTACAGTCCACAAAGTATATGTTACACTAATTGTACCTGCTATATTTAGTATTATTTTTCCCTGTTCCATTTAATTTGTAGATTGAAGATCTTCATTTGCATGTAGTATCTTGTTTGCCTAAGAACGATTACAAGGGGAACGCGTTCTCTCGCTCTTTCTTCTACCAGGTAAGGCAGTACCATATATGAAACCACAGAACATGGTGTGAATAAACGAGGATGAAATTTTATTTAATTTTCTTTATAAATACTGTGCATACTGTATGTATGCTATCAAGGTTTAGATTTCTGATATTAGCATTCAGCCAATAGGAATGGATGGGGGAGGAAATTAATTGCTATTCAGGCTAATATACAAGGTATAAGTTATANTGGGATTTTAGAATAACAGTGTAATGTGTAGCAGAGTTCTCTGGGCAATTTATGATCTGAATATCCCCTATTTCAGAGTGTGGAGAGAAAGCTCTTTATTTCCCGGGAATATCTACAGTCTCCAGGAAGCTTAATCCTGCTGATCATACACTGCTCCAGTCACATTGCCTCTGGCAGCTTCAATGATGATTCTAACCCCGTCTTCCTGAGGGATTTCTATCAGGTATTTTGCACGATTATGACATTTTTGGGGGGGGGGTTTACAATGGACCATTCTAG
Source organism: Platyplectrum ornatum (assembly GCA_016617825.1). Lineage (NCBI taxonomy): Eukaryota > Metazoa > Chordata > Amphibia > Anura > Limnodynastidae > Platyplectrum > Platyplectrum ornatum. The sequence goes on from JABWIB010004539.1 coordinate 30,063, forward strand.
TTACCCAACAGAATGGGTGAAGCCAGTGTACTTCACTCACAGTAGAAGAATTTGGGAATGTTCAGTCGTTACTTGCTAAGGAGAACTTATGATCAATGTACATACCTCTGAAATCTCTGTATTACTGAGCAAATAGGGTACAGTATACAAAAGAAAAACATTTGGACTAGTAGCATGAACTATGATTCTTTATATAACTGTAATGTGTCTAAACAACCAGATAGACTGTGGTTATAGTATTATAATGGAAGATATTTCTATTCCCAGGCAATTAAGGTCTGTTTAAATGAGGGATTTTTTGCAAGACTCCAGAAATTGTCTAATACTTCCAGACCTGCTGATGANGATATTCTACCAAATACAGAGGAGTATTGCAATGCAAATATAGATTTAACTGCTAAGCTCATGGCAATGAAATGTGAATCCAATCAGAACACTGGCCTAAGAAATGTAAGCAGAGACAGGGTGAGATGGGGTGGGATGGTCATGGTGGTGAACTGGATGGGTGGGACGTTGGCGGTGCTATTTCTTCACTATTTGCACACAATACCAGTACAAAATGTTATCCTATCATATTGTCGTCAAGCTATAGACGACGTTCCTTGTTTTTTTGGTTAGTTTGTGTGTAATATAATATATAACAGGGAAAAACAATGATGACTAGAAGAAGGATACATTGTATCACTCCGAACAGTTCTTCTTATAAAGTATTTCTTTTTCCTCCACAGCCTTTGAAGACAAGTGAAGAAATGGCGTCGCAATACGAAATTGAGGCAATGCTAAAAAACAAACTGGCGGAAAGAAAGAGAGACTTCTTCAATCCAAATGACAAACTCAAAACCTGGTAATTTCTGTACTATACCCTAACACAACTGAAATGAAATATAATGAGAGTACTATTCAAACTCAATGGCCATCTTTCCTGGGGCATGGCTTTCTATCCTGTGCCCATCATTTTTATGTGACGTCACTGCTCCAAATTCTGTGCCCTTTTATCTTGTGTAACGTCACTGCTTTATATATATGGTGTTTGTGTGTTTATTCCAGGAGGGAAGACAATAATGAGGAATGGTTTACAACAGAACATCTGCAAGATGCGCTAGATAAACTCCATGTTGACCTATTAAAGGTTTTTCAGAGGGAAATTGAACTACAAAGGAATCNAAATGACGTCAATAGAAAAAATTACTGTTTACAAATGATATCACTAGAAAAGGAGTGCTTGAAAAAAAAGATAGAGACATTGGAAGAGAAGATTACTCTTCAAAACAGCCTTGTGTAGCGTATGTGCCTGTTTGTGTTGTGTATATTTGTTACACTGTTCACTATATAATGACAGTCACTGTTTCCTGTGATCATCTTAACACATGTAATCTGAACATTGTAAAGTGTTTTTATTTTTTATTTAATATATTGTAAAATATATCTACTGAATTCATGTGTGATTTATTACAGTTAACAGCATGTTTTCCACTTTTGAACTAATCATGGTAATAGTAATATATATGTATGTAGAAAAAATTCCAATGACCAACTTCTAACTTCTCCNCTCTATTTCTGTTTCCCACTTATAGCATCCTCTGCTTGAATCAAATCTACGTACTAATTAGATGCATTGTATAGTTCTGTGTGTGTTCATGCCTGGTACTTATTATGTATGGTCTACTCAGATAGTTAACATATTTATACACATTGTGGACAAAACATATCTAAGCATTGTTGGGTTCCATGGTCAGGTCAGCGGGTTAAACCTAGTCTTTATTAAAATAAATCTAAATCATCCAGTTACATTAATACATAGAAATCATATTGACTGCATTTCATACACTGCAGTGACAATAGACATGGCATTGGTTTATAATAATTCTATATATACATTATACATAATATCTGTTGTTGTGCCCTGAGAAATATAATTATTTGGAATCAGTTAAAGTAAATATACACATATAGAAAGAGCTTATTTGGGGCTGAAGGCACAGTTGTCCAAGCCAACCTTCTCCCTCTGAGATGCTCGGAGCCGATACATTTTATATAGAATTACACTGGCAAACACCAGGGCAGCTCCCAGCATNGCCGCAATAATGAGTCCAACGATGAGTCCGGTCAGGGTTCCTTCCAGCTGTTTCACTTCAGATACACCTAGGAGAAGGTAGACCAGTCAGAACACACAGAGACAATCATGAACCTTCTCATCCAACTTAATATAACCACTTTGCAATCATTTACTAAAGGTCAAATGTTTTATTAAAATAAAGTACGAACAGTTACTAAATATAGTGCGTTACTCACTGTAATATTGACTTGAGATCTGTGCAGGTGATGCTACAAAGAAAATAAAAGAATGCGGAGAAGATATTAGGTTAAATGATCAGATACATTCAATTATCAAAACATTGTAAATTATATTCGATATAGTTTCTATAGAGGAAAAGTGGAGGTGTTTTGAAAAAAGTACCAGTTAGATTCTACGATCTGTTTTGTACCTTTCCTACTAAGTACCCAGCAATACAGAGAGTCAAGAAGAGGGAACACCATACCTGTGTCTGACGTGTATATTGGGCCAGATGATACAGTGACACTATCGGTAGTGCCAGTACTTGTTGATGCTGCTACAGCTCTCCTTCTTCTTTTAGCAGTAGAGCTGGAATTTTGGCAAGCCTATTCATTAAAAAACAAATATANATTTCACAATACATATAAATAAGAAGCCTCACCGTTTTACTTGGTGACAGTGCATTCATCTTAAGGTAACGTTCTGCTATCATGCTTCCTTTGCAGTAACAGGTTTTTGGATAAAGCAGTGTTAGATCTCGGTTCTCCACAGACACATGTCCGGTGCTTTGAGAGCAGTTCTTACAAATATTATAATGATGACTAATGGAGGTCGGNCATGCATAGGGGAAGGCCAATACTTGAATATATCTTGATAAATTTGATTGGACTGTTTTCATATTGGTTCATTTAGTTAAAACTGAAGAACATGATAACTCTTTGTGGTCTTTTCTTGTAAAAACAAAAAACTAATAAAAAAATTATGCCTCGTACGTTACCTTCAAATATGAATCACATGTGTCGGGCTGACACAGTCTTGTGATGCAGTGAAGATAGATGGTGGAGGTCTGTTGGCTGCTGTATTGCAAGAACCGAAATGTCTCAAAGGAAAATACAGCTGACTTCAGCTTCCCATTGGATAGCACAGTGGTTTTGTTCTCAACAGTGCACCTGGCAGATACAAAGAGGACCCATTGTTAAACTGATGTACCAATCTACCTTTGCCAATGAAGTGTCATGTTTATGTAACTACAAAAGCTCTTTGACATTAGAATAATTTGCAACATTTTCTTTCGACTTCTTTTNCTGTCTTGATTTGCAGTTCCGAACCCTTAATAATCATACATCAACGCTGAGCAAATTCTAATATACCGGTAACAATATCTTGATGTCTAGCTCTTCCACTGTGTGTTGAGTTTATTCCAAAATTTCCCTAATTCCCCAAATTCAAACCCATTCCATATGTTTTAGACTCTTCAACTGTTTTGACATTGTATATTGATCTTTCCTGCAAGTTTCTAACAACAAAGGGTGAAGTATGAAGCATAACAGACAGAGGAACCCAATGCTGTCCATGATCCATTTCCATATAGACTTTTTCCAAAACTAGTTATATGTTTTCATAAGCCTTACCCTGCCAGGAGACTGTATTTATCTTTAGAGGTTGTTGTCATCAGCGGTAATGGGGTAGCAAAACATTCGTCCAGCAGTACATTGAAACTAGAAATAGAAAGTAATTGTAAAATAAAAAGTAATGTAGTACTTTGCACTTTTGAATGCTTGCATGGGTTTGTGATTGCTCTCTGTAGCAAAGATGTTTCAGTGGTAGTGGACTATGTGTGAGTACTGTTCATAAATAACTTGCCAGTAGCTAACAGCTTAAAGCTGTCCTATGGTAGTTATAACACTGACTCATGTTTTCCTATAAGCCCATTTCATTTGCATGCAACCAGGGCCGGCAACAGAAATCTTGGGGCCCCGGTACACCCAGATTTTTTTGGGCCCCTTCAATAGTGATAACACTAGTAACAGTCTCTAGAGATAAGGGTCTTACTTTGCGGTTAGGTTTGTGGCTAGCACTTGAACATACACCTTCTTTTTCAGCTGAAGAGCAGTTCCATTAAGTTGCAATGGTTGGGTTAAGTTTCCATCCTTTAAAAAAAATACAATCATTAATTTAATTGATGAATATAAAAGTGTATGGGTAAGTGTAATGAAGTGATGGAATTTGTGTCTCACATCAAAATCCTGATCTAAGAGTGGATTAGATACGAATGCAATTTTTCCTCCCTCTGATTGTGTGAAATTTCCATTAGAAGTNCTCCTAATATTTTAGTAAGTCACATTTTAATGCAGCCTCTAAAAAGGTGTTATCTACCATTGTGGACNTCGGAACCAAGACGTTTTATGTAGTTTTTTGGTCACGTGAGAGAATGGACCAATACTTGTATACAGGCNCAAACGTTTGCATTTAGGGTTAAACAATAAGTAAAACCATTGCATAGTATTTATAATACTTACAGTGAATAATTGCATGCTCAATGTACTGATGAAACTACCATTATTTGTATTGACGGCCACATTTGCTGANGATCTGGAGATAAAATCATGTTTATATTAGTTTATAGTACTTGCGATCTGGATATATCAAGAAGTATGCTATAAAAATAAAAGTTTCGACGATATACAATATATTACCATAGGTCGCTGTAGGTATTTAAAAGGTATTAAGTGTTTGATTAGGAGAAATTACATATAAATGGACCATTCTTAAGTATAAAGGGGTGGATGGACATTATATAATATGGTGTTCTTTCCACAATGCTGTAAATTGGGTTCTGTTCTTCATTCCCATTGAAGATATTTGGGAAATGCAGTAGATATAATAGGTCAAGTAAATGGATCCCATAGAAAAGTCAATCAAGCAATTCCATTAAAAGAAATTTGCATTATAAATCAAATCCCAGTTTCTTGTGACTGTAATATGTGATGTACTTACGTCAATATTTCCGTGTTGTTCAGCAGATACTGCAGTGGGTAANGACAGGTGAAGTTATAGCTCAGATTAGTACTGTAGCTAATGACTCCCGTCTCTGTTCCCTGAGGAGTGTCCACAAATCCTGAGATGACTACCGTTTGTACTTTAGAAAAAGATTCAAAGACTCCAGATCCCGCGTTTTCTTCAATCTGTAAATGGCAAATGNATAGTTGGGAATTGTCTGGCCAGCAGTAGCACGATCAATTGGAATTGGACTTACCATAATGGTATTTCCACATGCATTGTCTGCTGTATCGTTGATGGGAAAGGTAAACTCGACAACTGGGGGGTCAGTGGTAGTATCCAGAAACCCCAGGCAATTGCTTGTGGCATGCTTCCCATTAAGAGCCAAGGTCGAAGGATCGAAATTGGCGTACTGAACCGGGCAGGCGTTGATGGTCAGTGTGATGACCGATGGGCCACAGTTCACTACGATATCGTTGTTTTCTGAAGAAAATTAAAAAAATGAATTATTCTAAAAAAGTCTATCAATGATCGCACATATCTATAGGATGATGACTTATTTTAAACCCATCATCTGCATGAAGTGAATAGAATACACCCTCAATAATAGAAGCATTATAACGTAAGCACAGATTATTGACATACCTGGATATCTATCATAGACAGAGGAGCAGTTTAGCGCCTGCCCCAGACATTGCTGCGCCGCTGTGCCAAGTAGAACCGCCACAAAAACATTCATGAAACCTAAAGGACAAGTNATAATCTGTATTTAATGTAATGCTCCCATTTACCAGGTCACAGCATCAGTATAATAATATTGCCACATTGCAGGTGATCAGTACTNCAGCACTGCATATCAAATGATTTTACTAGCACTACGGTTAGTGATAAATTATGCAAACTCTTTTCATAGATACCAAATACAGCAGTGACATCTACAGCCCAAACGGAGAAAAGCTCATATGTACAGTGAATTTCAATGCGAATACACTCAGATGCCGGACTTCAGGGCCTAATCATGGGTGTGAGGGGTGCATGTGAATTTTAATGTTAGTGCACGTAGAAAAAAATACTTTGCTTTTNCCCATAGAACTCACATACAGCATAGCTTTATGTTTCATTTGAAAATTAGAGTTGAGCTTGGAAACGCCACCGCTGCGCTCTAATTCTGTTTTCATATTTTATACTTGCCACTTCAGTGTTTGGTTTTGCCCAGGTCATCATGCTAACCCTTACTCCCAACCTCTGGATCTGGCCCCTTGTATGTTTCAAAATCCAATCACTTACAGTACACTCTATCCAGAGTCACTATCTCAGAACTCTGGACTTAATACATGAATACATGAATGGATTCACGGAAATGAACTGACTGTTTCCTATGAAATATTGTATTCAGTTTCATATTCAAAGTAACAAATCTACATTCTGTTTGAGCTGATCTTCTGTCAATACATTAAATGATATAATGATACATTAGGATATGATATAAAGCAGTGTAGAAATCTTACCAGCAGATGACATCTTGCTAGGTATGGATGCTTTAGTCTCTGGGCACTGAAGATAAGGGCTCCCATTTATACCAGGAGGGTGGTGGGAAATTTTTAAGCACGGAGTTAAGGCAGGGGAATTAAATTCCAACTACAGGGCACAAAAGTGGTTTGTATTTCAATCTGTATACTTATCCCNTCACAAACACAATGGATGATACTTTAAAACACATATCATTGTTTCTTTAGGTCACTTTCTTTAAGTGAATGTAATGTTAGTAATTTGGGAATATGACTATGAACACTATGATACGTAAGACCTCTTGTATATGTCTAGTTTGTTTGTGGATATGTTGTTTTCACAATATATATCAACTATTCGCAGAGGTTGCATAGTAGTACATTGTAAATGTTAACTGGTTCCCTAGGGTTTGTATAAAATGACATTTATGTAATATATTGGTATTTATTACATGAAAATCCATTCTTTAAGTCAGGGNGAAAGGAACAAAAACTTAAATAATGCAGTGCGCCGCTAGCTTGTTGTAAATTAGGTATAACTTCTATATTTCATACTATAGTATGGTTTTGAGTCTTACAAATACATTACAGTCTACAGTCATTGGTTTTGATACATGGGAGTGAGTGCGATTAATTTAATTAAATAAAATTTTATTACATTTCATGTTTTTTATATTTTATATATATATTATATTTTATTTTTACCTCTACTCAATATTCCTGCAGCAATTTCATAACCCGTTTCTACTGCATTTCATGTCCTAATTTCTAAGACCAGTGTCCAAATCAGGTTGAGGAGAATTACCCCCCTGGATGTAGATGTGACCTGTGCAAACATTTTGATAAACTGTNCTTATTTCCTCTTGATCAGCCCAGTTTATGGTCAATGTTTTCCTCTGAGCCATTACATCCAATGTGCCAGGTCTGTGTGCACCAATAGTAACACCATGCATCTCAGGAGATAATCAAGGAAGGACNGCATAGGATTAAATATTCTTATTACTCATTTAGTTTTGCAGAACCAAACAATATTACCTGGAGTAACATAGCTCACAAATTATGGGAGGGCAAAAAGCATTTTCAGACATATGAAATTTGATGGAAAATAAATATAGGCAACCTGGGCAATCCAGTGCAGTATACAGGTAGATGGAGCAGCAAACATGCCAGGAACCATGGATTAAGAGAAGGAGAAGTTAAAGGAAATGACAAAAGGGGTTTGTCTCTGTCCTCACTGTCTTTAGAGTCTCCATGCTGGAGAAAATGTTCATTACTGACTGACATATGTGAACTGATTGATAAGTGGGACTCATTATAACACTTGAAATTATGAGGAGACCTGGAAAATATACACTGTACAGAGGATATATACAGAGGACTGGTGTTTGAACCCCTGGTTTAAAGTGACTGGAAGAGAGGTGCAACACAGAAGGATGAATACGTGGATTCGGAAGTAGATCAGTGGTGGAGAGTAGCGTGGGAGAAGTCCAGAAGGCAGGTAAGAAAAGATAGCAAGTTTGTAAACACTATGTTACTTTATCAAAAGGTCAACACACGACAAGAAGAGGGCAGTCAACTCTTGTAGTGTTGAAAGTTGTATATCAACATCCAAGCTAACCTCTAAAGTTGTTATTTGTCTTTAGTTTGCCATTGGTGTTCCCTAGTAATGTTCCCTAGAAACTTTTTCATCTTTATTTTGTACCAGTCTTTTAAATGATGGCTCGTAATAATGTGTATATAGGGTTACTACATACAATGACACCACTCTGTTACCCTATATGTTGGTGTTTGCTGCTAAGTCCATAGTGTACAGAGAAGGTATTCCCCTAGTCGCTACTGGTGGCATCCACCAACCCTACAGCAAGATCCAGACTTGAATCAAGGCATTGACATTGAAATGACAAGCATGAGACCTCACACGAGCTACTAGTGGTTTACTCAAGGGAGTAATAGGGTGGAAAATGTATTTCTGTTTATGGGTTTGCTGGAAAGAAAACACACAGTATACCTTATTTATATATATTTACATATTTATCTTATATAACTAATGTTTATTAGATACTGAATTTCTCATTGTCATAAGCCTTCGACAGAAGTAAGAAAGAGTCGCTTCTTATTCATAGTAATATATATAAAATATACAGGAACACAATATTCTTGGGCCGTTGGGGTAGGTCATCTTTTCCTTCCATTGTATTTAGTGTTATTGATTACATTGGACTCCAACAGTAGTCTTGCTTTAGTTGTATGAGTGAGAAGTTTATATACACCAGGCACCCTTTCTTATTATTAGTATGGGAACAAACATTTTATATGTTAATGGTGCACTGAACTGCATCTTATTTTAAATAATTTGCAGTTCTTGTAATTATATTATATGGTGAGTTATGTTGTTCTTTTTCTCCATCTTAAAAGAGAATGTTAGAGATTGTCCGATGTTCTGCTTTGTATACCACTTGGGTTTAGGTCACAAGTGAAGCCAGATACTCAATGTTCCTACCCAACAATGTTGGTTGATAGTGACCTAGAACTCCATCTATAGGATGTAATCCTTACTTTGTCCTGTCTGTCATCCCCCTTACCTTTACATCCCACCCCTGCTGCACTGCTGTGGACTTACCAGCATGCTCCCATTGTTTTTTATTATCTTTAGGTTTATGCAGACATTTATTCTTTTGTTCATGTACCTCTGTAATACTTCAGACAACAAACAGTATTTGAAGAATAAAACACAGCATGAAGTATACACATTTTATTAGCACGTGAAGGATATACAGCAGTTATTTATAATGCAACCAGCAGTGGACAGCGTTATCAGCCTTCTATATAGCTTTCATCTAAATAAATCTGATGAATTTACATATAATTATCATGGTGGCCATGAAGTTCAGCTCTATCCATGGGTACTCTTTGTAGAGCGTTGGCGGTGGTACATTTTATACAGCATGAAGCTCATGATGAGAAGACCCACTCCTATGATAGATGCAATAATCATTCCGACAATCATTCCTGTCTGGGATTCTGCCAATGCACTGGAGTCTGTGTTCAGTNAAACACAACATGAAAAAATGTTACTGTGGTATAAATAAAATACGATGCTATGAATGAAATAAAGCAAAAGTTATAAATAATTAAATAAACATGATCAAGAGGACTTCCATTATATTTCACACTAATAAATTGGAGTTACCTGTGAGGATATGTAAGTATAAAATAAAAATAATTGTTAAGATAAAAAAATTATGAACTTTAGAATAGTTGAGTAACAGTTGGGGCTGTAAGTGTGGACAATAGGAATCTATATTTACATCTCCACAGATATTGTTATGATATAATGTGTGTGGGACATCTTACTCTGTAGTGTTGTCTTCACCAAGCATTTAAAATCATGTGGCTTGTCCACTATCCACTATCACTACTACCACCTTGTTTAATTTTGCATTTATTTTAATGATGATTTAAAAAAAAAGTTATATCCAACTACTTCTAACTTAAACAAAACAACAACAAAAATGAATGGATTATGAAGTTATCATGTTCATCATTTTAATTATTATTCATTTTAATTTGAAAATATGTGTGATTGAAAAATGTATTTCCATCTATGTAATTCCCTTATGGATTCTAATATACCATTAGTAAACCGACTACAAATGTCATATATACTGTAGTTAGTTAGAAGTGCTTACCGCCACCTGTAAGACTGGAGACTTCATTTATGTCACTTGTCTTGTCTGCAAAACCAGTAAATAAGTGAAGTCACTACTTGTGCAGCAAGTGGATTGGATCCAGCCCTTTATCTCATTCATCATGCGGAATTCAAACTCGCAACAAGACATCACACATACTGTTTTACAATCACATCACACAAAATCTNGTGCACAATTAGCATTAAGGAAGTTTTTTTTCCTCTTCTAAGAGGAAAAGGATAAATCTTACCTGACACATAGATAGGACCTGATGAAACAATCACTGGATCTGCAGTACTAACGCCTTCATCAGCAGCTCTTTTTCTTCTTGAATTTGGACATGTCTATTAAAATAATAAAATAGAAATCTGTTTAGAACATATATATTATGTATCACAATGTGTTCTAATGAATGATAACTTACAGGGCACTTTTGGAGTTCGCAGAGCCTTGTTTTGCAGTGTAGGTATATTGGCGATGTTTTTTGTGCATTGTACTGGAGAAAGCGGAAAGACTTAAAGCTAAACTTGGCAGCTTTGTCCTTGCCATTGGAAATAATGGTGGTCTTGTTTTCTACATTGCACCTTGAGCAAAACAAAATGTCTAATTACTATTATGGTATTTCTAAGACTAAAATACTGCACACCATTTGACTCTCACTATTATGTATATGAGATTGTACAGTATACATTTAAGTATTGTAAATAAATACTTTGCAAGTCACTTCTTTTACACAAAGGTATACCCGATACGACTTATGGGAATCTATTGTACAACTCCATGAAATATATCAAACCAATAATTTTTTGGGAAATAACTTAGTGTTTGTTTCTGTGCTTTTAAAGTATCCTTAGGGATTTAACAATATCTTTTTTAATTAGTCTGATTCTTAATATAATGTACTGGAGATATATAGTATAGCAGATATATTGTGAAAAACGATAAATAATATAATTTGACTTATATACATAAACTCCATAATTATCCTATCTTCATTTTATAACAAAGATTTTTTTTTTTGCTAATTACCCTGTGAAGAAACTGTAGCTGTCATTATTTGTAGTAGAAAGCAAAGGTGTTGGTGTAGCAAAGCAATGATCCAGATATACATTGAAACTGCAGGAACAAAAACAGATAATTAATATGAAATCATCATTCATTTTTTACTGATATATGTCTACAATTGAGATTGGTATGTGGAAATATAGCAACTAGATACACATCCAAGTTACTTAAATATTTTATTTTAAAGATTCATTTATTATGAATCTCAGCTTCCAACATCAACAGACTATGTTCCCTGTTCTCTATATGAAATGGGACATACCTTGTTGCAGAGTTATTCATGCTTACTTGAACATATATTGTTTGCATCAATGCATAAATGGTGCCGTTCAACGTGGTCTCTGTTGAAAAAGTTTCATCCTTGGGATGATATACAGTCAATTTATTAACATTATTTGAGAACGTAAATAAGGCTGGTACATTTATGTATAATCGCTAAAAAATTATTGTTGTAACCACTGGTCTTTTATTGTTTTATTTAATTCAACTTTGGGTTCCTAACAGGTTTACCCAGTAGGTGGGCTTACTAAACACAGTACCATTTCAGGCTTACACACCTGTAATCACCTTTCTGGGTTACTGAAAAGGTGACAGTAGAACCAAGTACAACCAAGTACCATCACAAAACGATCTATTTTAATGGTTTACATGTCGATGCTTACCTTGAATATCTGCATACGCAATGTGCTGAGGAAACTACCATTGTTGCCATTAATGGCTACTGCTCCAAATGACCTGCGCACAAAGAGTACATTAAACAAACATATATACAAAATTGTTAAAAGAGCCTATTGTCAGCTTATTGTTAAAGCTATGGATAACTTCTTGGTGCTGTTGAACCCCATAAAAACAATCATTATAAATCTTGCACCCACACAGCAGAAATAAAGCAATAAAAAAAAAATATAAAATACCAATCGTTGGTAGATAGATGTAGCAAATGCAATAAAATGTGTAACCAAAAAGTATAGAAAGCANATGAACATTAACGTAAAACACGTATATACATGGAATCACTTGAATGCATATAACGAATTATTAAACATTTGTAACATACTTACGTTAACATTTCAGTATTGTTCAGAAAATACTGTAGGGGGTAGAGGCATGAGAAATTATAGTATAAGTTTGTGCTGTAGGAGACCAATCCCATCTCTGCAATTGGCAGGGAATCCACAAACCCAGAGATGGCTACTGTTTGAATTGTTGAGTAGTCACTGAAATCACCACTACCAGCCCCGCTTAGTATCTGTGAAAAGAGAAATAGAGATATAACTTAGTTGTACTGTAAATAAATGTTAAGAAATAAGTCTAATAAACAGGAGGGATTGAAAGTTATGTAAGTGCATTCATGTCCTAATGAGATCACTTCTGAGGTGACTGGAAAACATATTACACATGTAAATATAATGCTAGTTACACACTATACTATGTACTCAACTCTCAGAAACTATGATATAGTAGCTGTAAACATTGTATTGTGACTACACAGCCAGGACAGAATACTCTGTGACCAGGTTTTGTAAAAGGACATTGGACAATGCGGGGGGGGGGGGGTTCAGAAACCTCCTAGGTTGGGAGATGGGTCTTTATAACTCAAGTCAATATGCTTGATGATGACGGACCACTCTCCTCAGTACTCACTTGAATGAAATTACCACATGCACTGGAGTCATCAAGGTTCAGTGTAAAGTTTAAGACGGGTATTTCAGCAGAGTCATCGAAGACACCCAAGCACGCTGTCTGGTTGTGGTTTCCATTTAGTGCAAGCTCTTGTGGAAAGAAATTAGCATAATAAACCGGGCAAACGTTTATGGAAAGCTGAATATCCTTAGGTCCACATATCACAGTTATATCACTGTTGTCTAGGAAAAAAAAAACATACATACTGTAATTAACTCTCAACCAACTTAAGACACTACGGAGCTGATCCAGAATTTTGGGCTATCCATAGNTATATATGCCCTAGTCAGACTATGTTAGTTTGTGGTGGAGTTAATCCAGAGTTGGAATAGCACAGAAAGCTTATACTCTGCAACCATTAAATATTGTTTGCTGTTTACACTCCATGTAATAGTAGACTTCAATACATTTATAAACTGTATTGNAGTCTTTATCCACTCCACACAATATGCGGTATGTAATTGCCTCTTTGCATTTTTAGGAGAAGTAAACCTGGCTTAATATTATTTTAGCTTAGTAATTTTAGCTTTGTCATGGACAGAACCACTTAAAATGCCTTTAGCCTGGTATCTGACAACCATTACAAAAAGCAAACTATGAAAATGGAGGCTGTACAGCTACTAAGCTAAACCCCAAGCAGCAGAGGTCCGCACCTTAAGACATTACAGATNAATTCCTATCTGATAATGGGCTGTCATCCACACTGCACGAAGTAGAGGGAGTTGTGTATTGGGTCTCTGGGCCATCTACTTCTATCCATTAGGAACTACTGGCAGTAGTGAGTGTGGAAAATATTCCCATTATTCAGTGTATGCATTGGTGCCAATTGTCAATGATATGGCATTTAACAAATTAGTGTTGAAACAGTAAAATGAAATCCTATTGTATTAATTTTTAAGAGTTACCAATCAGATTGTTAGTTCTGCAGAAATTTAAACCCCTATAGTTAAAGGCTTTGCGTGTAGGACTGTCTACCTTATCTGTATCTTACTACCAAGTTTGTTTAGAGGCCTGCATTGTGTTAGAGCCCCTACTCTCATGGCTGAACACACCAGGTTTTCCCTTGAGAACAGAAACCATCTAGCATGAGTACAGCATGTGCCAAGTACACTACAGTATACCCCTGGGACTTACAAACAATGGACATTACACTCCCAGCACAACATGTCACCAGCAATGTTCTACATTTGATATTCCCCGTGTGTCTTAATAAGTCTCGAAACCAAAGCCTTTGTTTTCTATGAAAATGCGTCTCAGACTACTGTTCTTTGCCCTTTAGGCACAAACATAAGATACTGGCCACCTCTGTGTAATCCCAGCGAGAAGCATCTCACTCCCATAAAGTATTAAGCTTCTTAAACCCATTACATATGGTGTGATACGTAGTAGTCATTGTCTATGTGGATACCATGTTTATTGCTTAGGATAACTTCTTTTCTCCCAGTATAAGGCCTGTCACATAAACNTAACACAATATCTAAAAGTTGTTAATTTATTCATCTTTTTTTAAAACAAGTGCTTTTTGGAGCCACATACACACATGTAAAATATAAATTAGTTCACATAAAAACAATTAAAAATAAAACAATGATTTTCTAAAATGGTATGGCATCTGTGCGTCAGCGTCTTGTGTTCACCCAATGGTATCGGTCCACGCGAGGACCGGATGAGAGGGACTGTTTGTAGGCTTTGTAAGACTTCTGGTGGGCATAGTAGCCTGCAGACTGGCGTGGGTAGCCTTCGTTGGGGTAGTTCTTTCTGCGAGGATATTGGGACCACGGCTGAGCAGGCTGAACATAGTCTGTACACTACAGAAACAAGAGAAAAATAAACCTTAAACCACAGGATGTACAGCTAGGTATTGAACACAAGATAAGGACAATAAGCTATTTTTAACAGAGCCCTGTCANTGCCACCAAAGTGCAACCTGTATAATTATCCAAATATAAATATATTGTGATGTTACACTTGTAAAGTGCAGGACTACCCAGCTGAAAGCATTGCACACCTAGCACTCCTGTTACACATAGAAGCCCCCTGTTCAGTAGGCCATACCTGATAAATACTGTTTGGGTTGCTCACTGTAGGAATAGTCTTTGGCTCTTTAATGGTGGTCTCTTCATCAGAGGATGTTGCAGAGTGATAGTCTGAAGTAGCTTTTGCAACAGCAGTGCTAATTCTCTTAGACACATTGTAGTCTTCTTTACCGGAAAAGCTGGCAATGGTGAATGGGTTATTCTTCTCCCCATATCTGTAACAAGACAAGGGCAATCAGTACACTGCATATGGAGCCAGGGAACGGGTCCATCATNACCCAGATTTCCTATTAACTATAGTTGCCAGAACCCTTTAAGGACATCTTGGTCTTGATACTATAAGCCCGTACCTGCAGCACACCTCGAACGGATCCACCCAGATGGTCATTTCTTTTGGCAGGCCAAGCTCTTCAAACTCCACATTGCTTTCTGCACATGCCTCCGCCAACACCGAGTCAACAGCTTGGAACTGATTTAGTCTTATGCACCTTTGGAAGAAAAGATCTAGAAGTGAGACGTCTTTTCTAAGGATACTTCCTTGTGGAAGCCTCTAGAACACAGGATAAATATGAACAANCACCATGAAGTTGGTTTGATGCATATGGTTGTTCTGTTCCAAAACAACAAGTCCCAGCATGCTTTGTCAGGTATCAGTTATGGTTGGCAAGTTAAAGCATGCTGGGACCCGGAGAGCCACAGGTAAGCCAGGTCTGGACTATGCAACCTCTATCTGTCTTCACTACTTATGTGATACCTCTAGAGCAAGACAACCCATTGCCAAGAACAAACATCCTATAACATTAGAGCTAGTACTTCACTAGTTTTAAAACAAATATCCATAGATTTCCACACCATAAGTTTTATGAATTATAAAATGTGTTTACATTCTGGAGTTTATATATCCAGACACTATAAATGATTCCAAAGTATGTATTTGGAGTATTAAGCTCTACTATACAGACCATTAGGGCAGTTGAATAGACATTTGATTTTTAAACTATCACATGTATCCCATATAGCATGAAACTAGCCCAGGCAGTGCCGCTCAANCCATCCAGGCATAGAAAGCTCCAATGTGTTTATTGGGGAAAGGTCTTGGGTGGTGGATTAGCCAGGGGGAACCACATTTGAAATAGAAGGAAAGCCATTCTATGTCTATGGCACAGCACATAACAGATCAGGGAGGTTATAANATTGTAGTTATAACTACGGCCAGNATATGCAAGATAAGTTTGATGTAGNGTAGGCCTCTTACCGGAAAGCTTGTCCTTTAGTTGGATTCTCCACATACCAATGAGATTTATATCTGGCAAACAGAACGGTGGTCAGCTTGGCGGCAAATTTTTCTATTGTCTGCTTGCTCAGCTTCCTGCGCTTCCTCACCAGCATAGTGATGAAGACTACGGTGGCGGCAATCTCTTCTTTCATGGTTTCTGTAGTTTTGCACAGGGGGATGGGAAACACTGGAAATATAAAAAAGTTAAATAAAAANCGATCTAGCAGACGGATACGGACCCGTGCGCCTACTTGTTCTGGCATCCAACTGGTAAACTGTCTGGATCAGACCCTAAGGCTGCAGGTAAAACAAATGAACCTCACCTGGCAGTCGATTATATGCAGTGGANCATGTTTGTCCAGTCCCAGTCCAAGAGGATAAAACCACCAGCAGAACAAGTGCTGAGTTCATCTTCAAACTCTGCAATAAACACAAAGCAATATAGATCAACACACACATATAAAGATACACGAATAAGACTATATCGTTCAAAGATATTAACTTCCTAGCGCCTTACTGGATATCAGCTTAGACACCGGTCTCTAAAAGGACCGCTATAGTTATATAGGATATTATTATGTAACTAGACTAGAAAACCACTCGCTTTACATTAGCAAACAACATTGACTCAACATATTGGATGTGTTTGAAAGATTTTGAGCACCGATAGTGCATAACAGACCTAATTCTTTTTATTTGGATTAAAACTACGTTTTGAAAATGACATAGTCTGCTTTCCCTTTATTATTATGTACACATACAATCATGACACCCACACAATGCAGACATAAAATAATAGAAAACATGTTGGCATGCATATCACAGTATATATGAAAGCCTGCTATGGGATTAGGCTTTATACATGTTGTAAGCCTTTCTTATATTGCAGTTGTTGCAGGTTCCTAATATAAAGTGGAATTGTGACATCAAATACTAAAGTGATAATCATTGTGAAGGCACATAAAACAAAATAATTATAATGGTATATATGTTATATTGAGGGTGTGTGGCATTCAATATCTAAAGCTGGCCACACATCATAACAATGATCATCACAGCATGATTTTCTAGAAAAAGTGAACANTATTTCCCTTGGAAATGTCAGTTATCTTTAGCGCACTCTCCCCACACATTAAGCAATTATTGTGTGACAAAAAGGGAAAGTGCACAATTTTTCTGCTGGTCTGTTGTCAGTTGAATAAGGGGTAGTGAAACAAATAATAGAAAAATTGTTCAGGATTATCTGACATGCCCACACACACACACCAATATTGGACCCTTCAGACAATAATCTTTTGGAAGAACAAAAGATAAAATTATCTTCTGCTGACCTCTCTGGAAAGATTCCAATTTTCAATAATTGGAGAATTGGAACAATAATTGTTCTAGTGTGTGGCCAGCTTGAGGAACCAAGGCTGATTCAAAATGAAGCACAAAAATATGGAGTAGCTATACAGCTTGACTCACGCACTCTGCAAATAGGTTTGTTCAAGAATAAACTTACTACTTGACGTTATTGCTGAAAAACACTTAATCAGCCTCTCTCTGAATAATAAAAACTATTGTAAACTTTANATTTACATGGAATGTGATATATTGTATCTATTTTCTTTATACATTGAATCCAATGCAACTTTAAATAGTTTCATGAAAAAACTTTTAGCATAAATATATTTCTACATACCCAGAATGTTTATAGACGCTCAACTCCCAACAAAGAATCTGTAGGTAATGTNTTCAAAATATTTATATTTTATACGAGCAGTTGGGTGGAGATTTTACATTTGGGAAAATGACACAAACAACTCACTATCGGTCAATATTTGGTGTTTAGTGTCAACTGAAATTTCATCTCTTATCTTCCAAGACAAAAACAGTGAGAGCCGAGAGGGTGTCCTGTGTCTGGAGATAGGTGTGAGGGAAACAAAGCATTGGGNTTTCANATGTTTCTATTTATTGTCTGAACACAGAAACACATTTTACAAGATTGTGCGAAATAATATAGGGAGGAGCATGGACATGCAAAGTTTGACTTTTATAAGAAGGAACTGCTTATCATATGCAAAAGAAGACCAATAGGGGTGTTAAAGTTAATACAAGAACTACGGTAGATATGAAGATCATATTCTGCCAGATAAAGCAATACCTAGTACCTTAGTTGTAATTCAAAAACATATAGATGTGTGTGTGT
>JABWIB010004542.1:22087-37631 GCA_016617825.1 Platyplectrum ornatum
ATCCTCATAATTGCCCTAGTGCCGTTTGGAAAACATATATAAATATTAGAACACATTTCTGAACTCAGACATGCCTCCAAAAGATGTAAACTTAGGAATTGAAAATCTTAACAAGCCATTTGTTATATATACATTTGTAGAAAACCANNTGCATGGTCTAACACATCTTCTTTAATTGTCTGTAATGTAATGTAATGCTTTCATATTCATGTCTTTTATGTCATGTTCTGGTTCTTTGGTCTTTCAATACAATGGTTCTCATCTTTTCTAATTTTCCTGAAAAAGAAAACAAAAAGACAAGAAGTAAATGACCATCGTGTTTTATGTGTCTAGTTCACTCAACTACCCCTGCCTGCCATTAGCAGAAAGAAGTCACTGTACAAATACCTTTGTTTTTGTACATGTGTGTAGACAATCTCTATGGTATCAGTGCCTAATCAATCCTCATTAAATTGTCAACATATATTTATAAGATGTACAAGCAAGACAATTGTGAATCTAGCAATTTGTTGTCAATTCCTCTTTTGCATAATTACTTATGCTTTACTTAATGAGGAAAATTATAGATGAAATATAAGATGCCGTAAATATGCAAATGAAATTAATTCCAGCTAATTAATTAAGCATATCACTACAAGAACATTTACATAAATTAAGTTAATAAGGCTTTTTTTTATAATAAGCGTGTATGGTATATTTTTTTTTATCTAAAAATATATGAACTCAATGTGCATTTAAATTAATTGACAGTAATTTTTCTTCAATAAATGTCCACAATCAGATATACATGAAATATCTATATATATATATTTATTCCAATAATTTATACCAATTTATACCAATAATAATCCATATAGCTTTTACAATATATAATTTGTACTTTAGCAAAAAATGGCAACCACCAAGACCAGAGCATTTTACGTCTTTGGGGTATTGCTTTATGAATATGTATCAATAAAGCCTACCACAAACTATACAGTTACACCAGACACTGTTACAAANCAGGGTTGACAACTTTGCATCGATCAGCCACCTGGGGGTTGGGTAGAAGGCATTTTATGTAAATCACACCCAAAACCCTGCTTCCTTGACTGCAAACTGCAGTCTTTTGCTGTGCATGGGCGGGGCTTGACATAATTAAATCCCGCCCATCATAATAATGCACAGGGCTGACCCCAGGCCCTGAGATTTGGCGATCTGCCCGAATTCGTGAGTGTCATGGACATTTTGGATATTTGACCAAAAAAATATTTTCTCTTATTAGGTAAATGCGTTCTCCCCTGAACCCACAGCATTATATTAGTTGCCTGGGGATGCCATTGTGTTTGGCTGGCTTAACAGGTAGATTTATCAATGCTTCTATTTTTCTGTGAAAATAAATAAAGGTGTTGCCCATAGCAACCAATCAGATTCTAGTATAATTTTTGGGATGGCAACACCTCTATATTTCTTTTTAAAGAAAAGCAGAGATAATTGATAAATCTGACCCTTAGTCCAGATGTATATAAATAAAACATATTGCAGTATATTTGCAAATACCTTCTACTGTCATGCAATATTGTAACACTAAACTAAAGTTACAACATTAAAGATCTAGAAAATATAATAGATGAACAGCAGCTTAGGTGACCCTGAAATAACTAGCAGCTGGGATTCATTTTTCATCATTAGCTTTGCCAGTGTCATTGTCTATCGGTCTTTCTTTATTATTGTCAGTTTCAACCTGTTAATAGCCCATTCACATGGTTATAACATTCTCAATCTATGTCTTGTTTCATTAGCTGAGATGCGGTGAGTAAAAACACTTTTTAGACTGAAACATCTACAATATTCAATACAAACATCTCAACAATTTCCACTATAATTAATCATAAAGCAAATCTTGTGTATCTTCAACATNCAAATTTAAGCAAACGTCTTGTTTGTACAAAAGATATTTATGCATTAATGAGATTGTTTTATGACACAATTGAGCCAGATCCAGAATGACGATGACCCAAGACCAGATGACGCCTCCAGACCCATGTGCGTTATCCTGAGGTCATTTATTCCCTCATAGAGCCAACAACTGCTTCTCCCTCCTCGTACACCTTTCTTTCCACCGCTGTAGGTTGCAAGCAGCGCAACCTCAGCATTTCCTCCACATACTTGGGTCATAGATGTGCTTCCTCTCCATATCACCCAACCTCCTCCAGGGTAGGCTCCCCAGTACAGGGAACAGCGATCAGTTAGGTATAGTACCCTGTGGGACATCCCTCCTCCAGGTAAATTTAAGGTTGGTCATGGCTGTCAGATGTATATGCTTGCAAGTGGAAGTCTAATGAGTGAGGCCAATTAATAAACCAAAAACTTTGGTCAGGTATCTGACACATGAAAATTAGATGTGTAACACCAACGGGTCCATTTAGCTTGGTATGTGGTACCCAACAGCTTATGGCCATATCAATACTGACACATCACAAAAATTACTCTACTGTTTGTTGCATGATGAGGTCTGGAACATCTCTTGGGACTCTAGCCTTGTCTATAGATTTTATTGGCTGAATAAGACAAGATCAAGTCTTATATGTTTAAAATATAATGTAATGTCCTGTGTTCGTTCTTGCGTTTTTCGACCATCTTAAGTTCTGATAGATCTATCTATCTATCTGTCTGTCTATCTATCTATCTATCTATCTATCTATCTATCTATCTATCATTTTATTAAGGACAGAGAATGATATGTACACAACTAATTCATTCACAGTTTTTTTTCACATAAAGGAAACAGCTTAAAAAAAGTTTCATTAAATAAACTGACTTGTGGAGAGCTTGTTATTGACTTGGAAAGTAGTCTAGCTTTGTCCTGCAGTATTAACACAGTTGTATGGTAAAGCTTATTAAATCGTTATGCATGAATAGGTAAGCACAGCATTGTTTAGAAATACCGGAACAGTACTACAAAAAGATATGCAAATATAGTCTGTTGTATAATGCACATTTTTCTGCAGTGTTTCAAAGATCTAAAAATTTATCCCAAGTGTGTCTTATTTCAAAGTAAGATAATCCGGGCAAAAGCTTATACAGACACTTCTTACTGTTTAAAGGGAGATTGTTCTATTTTATAATATACTGATATAATATACCAGCAGCCACCAACAAAAATACTTACAGATTATTCTATCCTTGTATAAGTTTACATTATTGCACACAAATGAATCAGGGTTGCGACTTTTTATGGGGGTGGGATGGAGATTGATGGGATGCCTTGAAACCCCACCCTCTGAATGATACTATTGCTATGTATGGGCAGGACTTGATGTCATTAATTCCAAGCCCTTCATAGTAATAATTGGGGCTGGAGCCCTGGTCCAGGGAGATTTATTGCAGGATACTGGGAGAATTGGCCTTCCACTGTGCAGGAAGTGTGACTAACTGGATAAAGCCAGTAGAGGCAGATGCAGACAAGTCATGCCTATGTGCAGGTGTTTCTGGTTGGTGGATCACAGTGTTGAAAAACTAACGTTTATGTCCCTTGGCACCAAAGTGTAATTGTGTATGTCCAGCCATCTGCCCAAAGTGTGTATTGCTCCTGAGATATCAGTGACAACATGGTGTTCAACCCAAACCACTTCCACTTGGAGAGGCTTCGTGCGGAGTTCAGATTCTGTGTCCTGGAACTTGTGGGTGAATCGCCACCAAATCGCCATTCTCCTGTGGAGAACCCCAACTATGTATCATCCAGGGAGGCATTAGAAGCAGCGAGATGGTTCCAGAGGCCAGTTATAGGAGGGAGGAGTACAACACACCAGAGGCTCTACAGAAAGAAGAGCTGAAAGTTAGAGTTATTATTATATAATAACTTGAAAAGGAGACATCAATACCCACCACCTTTGTCAGAATATTCACTGCTCCTAATGTCTGGATGAATCACAATGCATTCAGATTGATCAAGACAAAAATCGGGACCTGCGACTAAGTGAATAAGGGGCGGATCCAGACTACAGAAAATTAGTTGTGTTCTGCAGTCTAGGTTTGGATATTGGTTGCAAAATGGGGTGCGCATGCCAGGTACGCATAGGGGGCATGATTATAATTGTAACGTAAGGGCTGGCTTCTGCTTGTATGTGCAATCTAGACTCCTGCATCACCTTGCATTTAAGCATAAGAGGTGTGGAAGATTTAAGGTAGGATCCTGGCGATGGATTTGGTTCCGTATGGGGGAAGTGGTCTTCCCACTATAGGGAGGGGAATCAAGTTAACTATGCTAACTATTAGCTAAGTAAAATCAATCTGGTTCCAGGCATAAATAGCTGTATTATACAGTAAGTATTTTTTATGTTTAAAAAATAAATGATTAAATAATATGAACAAATATAAAGTATTTATGCTTTCTCTGTTATTAAAATAACAGTCAAATGTGTGGTAAATGCTCAGACATTAATTCAAAACCAACACACACAGTACCATTCACTTACCATTCTTACACACTCCCCACTTTCAACAAGCAATGGCACCCTACCCCTTCATCATCTGGCTCCTGGGTGGTGTAGCATCTGTCAGACAGCTAATGTATGGGAGAAGGAAAAGGGAAGAAAACATGTACAATGGGTCATCCATGAATTTAGGAAGTGAGAATGGCAAAATGCATATTATAACATGTCTCTATAGAGCTCTCTATGCACTAAAACCAATTTGATTTGTTCAACCATGCCTTGAGTACATTGGGACTAAGTGGCAGGCAGTGTTTCCATCATTCACTGTGGACAAATTGCTTATGGCTTCTCTATTCTATCGTAATATATTGTCAGCCAGCACTTACTGTACGTGGAAATGTTTCTGAATGTCTTTCACCACACCTATTTATCACCTTTTAAATGGTATCAAATGCAACTTTCTCCATCATATCTTTGTTTGTGGTGCAGGCAAAAAAAGGCAGATATTTATTATTGTTTATGGCAATGTCTGCTTATTAGAAACATTCTGACGAGATGTATGTACATATNTTATTGGAAACGTAGTCATATCACCTTTTGGGCAGAGCCGGATTAAGACATTATGGAGCCCTAGGTGGGGGGGTACATCGCTGTGTGACATCATGTCGTTGTGCAGTGACTCTTTGGGAGCTGACTGCTATTAACAGAACCCAAGTCAGTAATAGGAATAGTATATGCAGTATTACTGGCTTCGGCCTGTTAATGAAAGTAAATTAATGAAGGGCGGCCACAGCGGGTTTAGGATACCTAGCAGGTGATCCTGCCCTGCTTTTGTGAATCTGGCTAGACGGCCAAGAATATTCCAGGGCATTATGAAGTTTATAACAGAATTTTGCATAGGGATCTGAAATTAATTAATATTTAGTGATTGGTTGAATTCTAAGTCTCCTCTTATTCCATTTAAACCAAAATGATTCAACATTTTCCAGATGGATTGACTGGAGGTTTCCCTGGAAAAAGAGACCCATGTGAATTTGTGTGAAGAATGGATTTCTACATAGGAGTGCTACATAGACCATCTACCATCTATTACAAAGCACCAAGTGTATTCCACTTTCCATTCCAAACCCTGGTATGGAAGATGCACGTCATCCTTTTTTAAACTCAGTGGTGTAGATGTCTTCAATCTTTCTTTCTGTTCTCCTGGTATTCAAGCTTTATATAAGTGGTGTGAATAGCACAATTGATCCATGTACTATTATTACCTGTCACTATATATACAGTCAATTTATAGCACTGTTTTGATATTGTTACCATCTTTTTAGCTGTTACACATGCACATGCCTCATAGTGCACATTTTGTCCTTGTACAATATATTTTATTTGTATCATTTATGATGTGTGCGTAATAATAGAAGTTCAATAAATAGAAAAAAATAAATTTCTTATTCTTTAACAAGGTGTTAATTTTTTCAAGCTTTAATGGTTTATATAATGTATTTAATGAACATAGACTTCCGTTTTTGTAATATTATTACTGTAACAATATTATAAATTCTGTGGAAATATAATGTGATTACTCTCATTTTACAAGAACAGCTACAGTATGTACATTCATTTCCAGTTATCACCTGTAAAGCACTAATCTATTGATGTTCATTATTATTTGTTAGACATAGAGATTGTTTGGCAGCGAATATGCCTATTTATTGTAGACTTACAATGAATTGTGTATGTCTCATTTTCTCTCTCATACACACAGTATTTTTTTTTTACTAATATTTTAAGAATTGTACAAAATTCATTGAAATGTAAATTTGACTCATGACATGTTTAATGGGGATATGAAATTAAAATAAATATTTTCTAAACACTATTATTATCATACCATAAAATCCAACAATTTTCACACCTTATCCTACTTTCTTTATACTACATTCCTCTATGGGCCTGGTGTAGGACCAGAATGCAGAATTACGATTGGGTGTGTGTACATGGGTATATTCAGTTTAATGGATTTGGCCTGATTTGTGCGGTCAGTAGTCGTACGGACCACTGATTCACTCAACTGAGTTAAAGCAGGGGGATAGTAGCGTAAGCAGTGCTATACCCCTGTCATCTCCACCTAAGAGATAGAGGGGACTGACAGAGGAGCTCACTGCCTGCACTGCCACACAGAGGACTACTGTGACAAGCGCTGCACAAAAGGGGTGTAACTTGTGCCACCAAAGGGGTGTGTCCTGTGGATAGCTCCACCCATGGGTGTGTCTAGCTCGGCCATGAGAACTATTTCACAATATAAATAGCTGCATCAGTATTTATTATTTCTTATATTGTCAGTAAATAATCACTGTCACTATTTATTCAGACCCTCCAACATGACCCGTTCCACCAGGTACAAAATACTCTGTTCTGGAACTTCCAGCAATCAGTTACTATGGTAACCACCATTGTTACATTACTCAGACATCAGTTACTATGGTAACCACCATTGTTACATTACTCAGACATCAGTNAGTTCGTTATAACCAGGTGAGTGACAGCTGAAAGCCCAGGAGCGGAGTATTATGTACATGGTGGAATGGGTCATGTTGGAGGGTATGAATAGATGTAAATAGAAGAACCAGTAACTCCATTATCTTTATAGTAATAGGACACAATGTGTGATTTCTATCATCATAACACAATATCTTCTTCAACTGAATGAGCATCAGGGAGATTATCCAGCACTTCAGGGAGTCAGGGAGATCACACACTTTTCAGGGAGTCGCCCTGATATTCCGGGAGAGTTCGCAACCATGATTAACAAGTAACGAGTGGGCAAACCCATGTTGAATTGTAGTGAAGGTAAATTTCATTAGTCACTAACAGTATTAGGGGTATATTTACTAAGCCGCGAGTTTGCAGCGAGATTGGAAAATTGAGATGTTGCCCATGGCAACCAATAAAATTCAAGCTTTCAGTTTCATTTTACACACTGGAGAATGAAAACTCGAATCTGATTGGTTGCCAATGTTCTGTTACATATATGACGCCATGTTATCCTAGTTACTGTACAATCTCTATTCAACTGATGTTTAAATAAAGAGATTATATATGCAATATTGTTCATAAAATACACATTCAAGCGATTCCCTTTTTTATGCCTATAACAGTGTATTGCTGCATGTTCTCTTCAGGCATTGTTTAATAAGACTAAAAAAAGATTTTAAGACAGCGCTTATTGACAGAAGCTTGTCACTTTATTTATGTAGAAGCCTTGGAAGAGCTGTAACTCACAACACTACTGTCAGGTAGGCTGGTACAACAAGATTGACAGCAATCAGCCTACCTGGTTATTTCACTCTGGTAAGAAAAATACAGATTTTTATTTAAACATTTCTTTTGACATTTCTTTATTTAGTTATGTGTATGGAGCGATAATGGACAACACTTTCTATTTATAGGGACAGACAAACCATTAAAAACCATTTGCTCACTGGTTGTCACGCCAGAGGAATTGTTTAAACAGGGTACGGTTTCTGGAGTTGGACTGGGTGGCAGAATACTGAAAGCTGGAACCGGACTGGATTTACAGGATCCGGGCTGGGAACGGATTGCACAGAGAGGATCAGGGCTGAGATCGGATTGCACACAGAGGATCAGGGCTGGGACCGGATTGCACACAGAGGATCAGGGCTGGGACCGGATTGCACACAGAGTATCCGGGCCAGGCCGGGACTAGATTGCACACAGAGGATCCGGGCCGGGACCAGACTGCACACAGAGGATCAGGGCTGGGCCGGGACCCGATTGCATACACAGGATCCGGGCCAGGACCAGACTGCACACAGAGGATCCGGGCTGGGACCGGATTGCACACAGCTAGAAACCTGGTTGGCATTTGAATATAACATTGCACTGGCAACTGGTTAGTGTTTATTAAGTTCTTTTATAGGGAGTGCAATGCCATGATTGGAAGCTGCAGTCAGCTGAGCTGCAGTTGCAATCTGACTAGAGAGATCCCTGCAGGGAAATCTGAAACCAGCAGAGCCTGTGTATCTCAGGGACAGGAGAGAAAGACAACAGAGAGGCAGGTAACAGGACCTGAGAGTCTGGTTCATGACACTGGTTGGCCTCCCCTTGCAGGACGGTATTCCTCCATCCTCCATACCTCTTTAAAAGAGTTATATTCAATGTTGTGTTTATTTGATGAGTGTTTATACATTTTTGTCTGTTTCTTATTAAATAAAAAAAGTTAAGAACATTATCTATTCTTCAGCTATGTCTGTGATATCTTTAAACATATATAGAAAAGCTTCTGTTAATAAGTGCTCTTAAAAGCATTTTTACTTTTTTCCAGTTGAGAAAACTGATCCGTCACTTCATTGACAAGCTGCTAGACATTAGCGCATTTATTCATCCAAGCGCTGGACTTTGGGGTGATATTACTTAGGTGTTTATTATTTAGAAGAGTGTACACGGCTTAGGCCTAAATTTACTAAGCAGTGAGATTGAAAAGTGAGGATGTTGCCCATAGCAACAATCAGTTTTAAGTTCTCTGTTACATTTTGCATACTGAAGAAATTAAGCTTGAATCTGATTGGTTGCTATGGGCAACATCCCTACATTTCAATCTCACTGCAATCTCAATGCTTAGTAAATTCAGGCTGTAAATAAAAATATTTATATATTTGCCCCTGATGAAGTCATAGGTGGTCAGTGTACCACCAGACGAAACGCGTTGGGACCGATCGAACTTCTCACTTCGTTAACCCCTTCTGGACTGACGGAATTAAACGGCGATCTCACTGTGGAAGCGAGTTTAGCCCAGCAGCCGGACGCTCCAGAGGAGGACTGTAAGCAACCCTTATGGGTGATTTCGCTTTCTTATGTTAAAATTCTGGTACGCAGATTTTAATACCATGTTTAGGAAATAAAAAAAACTGTGTTTTACTGTGCTTCACCATATGCGGATTATTGCTTTTCTATTCCTGAGCACTACTACATCCGTGACCAACCAGTGCAACCATTCTCTACTGATGAAACCGATGTTTTGTTAGGCTGGCTAACAAGAATTGATCCGGTACGCAGGTCCACTTACCTTTTGCACGCGGTGTTGTTGATGTGCCACATAACCAAGGTTTTATTTGGTACGCAGGTNTGCTCACTTNAGTCACATGGTGACAAACTCATTCCACTTATTTGTGCACATATCACCACAGGGCTTTTTTCACTTTAGCCCAGATCTTCACTAACTTACAGTACTACACTATTGTGTGTCCCTCTTTTTTGTTCTCTTTACATATATCCGGCACTCGGACCACCTTCTGAGAAACTACAAGGCAGGAAAAGAAGACACCATCTTCATACCTGATACAAACTGACTGTATTTTGGCGCTACTTACCCCTCATTTTTGTTAATATATATATATATATATATAATATATTACAATGCAGTTTCTACCTATATGCATCCATTAGCTGTTAACTATTTTGACATACATAGAGCTGACAGCTAAAGTCCTTATTTAGAATTTTTTTTACAATTAATGAAGAAGCATTTTGGCATATTACCATTCATTACACCGACAGCCGCCTCTGTGACAGGTAACACTAAACTAAAAGAGGAAGGATAGGGTTAAGCTGTGGGGAGGGGATATAGCATTAAATGCAAGGTTAGGGATAGAATACAGGAAGAGGATGGAGCATAGAAGGGGAAGGTTAGGAATAGGCTACGGGAAGGAGAGGCTTAGGTTGAAGGGAAAGGAAAGGTTAGGGTGATGGAAGGGGAGGCTTAGGCTGCAGGGTAGAGAAGGTTAGGTAATGGAAGGGGTGGGTTAGGCTGAAGGGAAGGGACGGTTAGGGTGATGGAAGAGGGGATTAAGCTGCAGAGAAGGAATGGTTAGGGTGATGGAAGGGGAGGGTTAGGCTACAGGGAAGGAACGGTTAGGGTGATGGAAGGGGAGGGTTAGGCTGCAAAGAAGGCAATGTTAGGGTGATGGAAGGGGAGGGCTAGGCTGCAGGGAAGGAACGGTTAGGGTGATGGAAGGTGAGGGTTAGGCTACAAAGAAGGAAATGTTAGGGTGGTGGAAAAGAAGGATTAGGGTAAGAATAAGGAGAAGAGTTGGAGTTGGGAGTCAGCTGGAAATTCAGCACTCCACAATACTCGACAATACTGTCGTATTCACTGTGTGGGGCCAGTTTCTTACACAGGTGCTGTATTTACTATATCCTAGAACAGCCCTGCCGGAACACATCTGTCCCATCTAGAATTGAAGTTGCAGCTCTGGGTAGGACACCCACAGTAGAAGCAGTGGATTCTGCAGCAGGAAAACTTTGAATCAGCTGTTTGATGTGTAATTGTTTAAAAAAAGTAATCAGAACATCTTGCATGCTAATTAGCAGAACATGTCATAATTGTGTGAAACAGTATTAAGCTTGCTGAATTAAATCATGGAAGAAGTTACACATAATTTGGTCTGCTTTTTGTCTCACTACATTATTATGTTATGTAAGTCAAGTAAGCATGCTAAGGTCTGTGTTAATGTGGGCTAAAAATAAAATGCCATCTGTTCACCTTTCAAACCATATCAAGGCACCGAATATGTGATATAGAGCATAATAAGGTAAATGCAATTATCCTGTTTTCACATCCCACCTCTGATGAGCTGTCATTTTTGTCCAAAATATTTTTCCGACTAATGTCTGTAATATTCAAGGTGCAGATTTGTGCGTTTTTATCCCTATTTCGTGTTTAATAATATGTGTACACAAAATGAAATATATAGTGGAAAGACATACATGCATATTAACATATTCCAGACTGGTAGACTCTCCCGGAATTTCTGGAAGACTCACAAATTTTGGGCAATTCTCCTGGCATCCCAGGAGAGCCGGCAAATCTCCCAGGATCTGGCCTCCAGCCCCAAGCACTACAGAGAATGGGCAGGGATTGAGGATGACAAGCCCCATCCATACATAGTAAATACAGGTTGTCCATTTCAGGGGGTAGGGCTTCAGCCATGATTGACATATTCCCTTTCCCATAATAAAAGTGAAAAAGAAAAAACTTTGGCACAAGTATTTTTTTTAATACTTTATACAATTTGTATCTCCGTTTTAAATGCGTATCATTCATATTCAAATATTCTTGGTATTATATGTGCTAATTCAATAATATATGGTGTGTGTTTGGAAGCATATTTATTGCGGCACATATCCAGAACATCCATAAAAGAAAGAAAATCAGGGTTTACACCAGAAGCTAAAATTCTCTGACTATAAAGTTTTGAGTCATCATTTTTAAATTCTTAAGAGCCTAGCAATATAAGTAGTGATAAATCTTTCAGTATTACAAGCACTAAAAAGCATGCATTGCATTTTATTGTGCTTTCACAAAAATATGAGATGCCATTTTTAAGTAGCAGATAAAAGGGAGAGAACAAAGAGAAACCGTGTATAAAAGGAATGCATTTATTTGCAGACTGTAGCATAAACAATCGTCATTGGCAAATATTAGCAAATGAGAAATTAATAGCAGCAGGTAACAGAGGTAATAATGAAAGCCAGTTAATGTGCACTTGATCAGATCCATACCTCAATCACCATATACACAAAAGTCTGGAGCGGAAAAGTTTAGAAACCCAACCTTTGCTGACTGTCTCTACTCTCCTCTGGCTTGCTCCTCTGTGGTGCACCCTATACAGAATAACGAGGAAGCTACGCTGGCAGCGGGTAGAAGGTGTAGTAGGCAAAGGTGGTGGAAGGGGAGCACAGTAGACGAGGGGGGCCTGTTAGGGACTCCTGACCCCATGTGCCGCCTAAATTGCATATGCCTTGAGCCACATCTGTGCAGATGGTATTTAGGCTAGTCCATGGTGTGCATAAATTGGCTGTGAGAACTCACTGCACATATCCAGAACAGGGAGTTACTTGTCAGAACTCTGCTTGTATGGTTCTGCTTTCTATATGTTTGACATTCTGTAGTCATGGCTTTGGCCTAAGCACATTTGGTTTACTTATTGAAAAGATGATATTATTATTATTATTATTATTAATAATTATAATAATAATAACATTTATATACAGTGTAACACAGTATCTGCAGCACCGTACAATTGGAAATACAGACAGAATGGGTGGGAAAGAACGCTTATATTCAAAAGGAGACTGGGGTAAGTGCTATATATATATATATATATATATATATATTAAACAATGGACCACATAGACTAGGGACAATTTAGTCAGCTGCTACTTAACCAAGCAGCATGTTTTTTGGGATATCAGAGGAGACCGGGGCACCCGGAGGAAACCCACGCAGTCACGGGAAGAACGTACAAACCAAAGCCACATGATGTCTCAGTAACTAACAGCCTGATAGCACAGATAATAAAATAATAAGATATAGTATAGTATTATATAGCCAACATAATCATAACAGTAACAATTTATTTATATAATAAGTAAATAATAATAGTTGGCTAAACTGTTCAGTTGATACAGTCAAAATTAATTGGTTGTTCAGTGATGTTTATCCAAATAGTCATTCAATATAAAAAGAAACATGGTGGTCGTCGCCCCACCGGGACGCCTCCACTCCGGATGTCTTAATGCAATTACTCTCCTTAGCACGTGCTCAGCCGTACAAAACCCGATTCCTCCAACATGACCTGCTCATTCGCTCTTCTGCCAAACTCTGGAGAGCTACACACTCGAAATGGAGCGCTGAGATTCCTGGTCTTCCTATCATCACCCAATTCCTAGCACCGCAAGATTCTATTCTCCGCACTTTGCATTCCTCACACCTACAAGAAACCCACCTGCGTAGCCTGCATCGTATGTACATGGCCCCTGCACAGCGACGTCAAATGGTGGATTCAGACTNTGGCCACTGCCTAAAATGCCGCGCCCCCCAGGCGTCCTTTTTCCACGCCTTCTGGTCCTGCCGAAAAATTACGAAATTCTGGTGTAAAGTGATTAATTTCTTGAATTTCTCCTTTGCGCTGCAGCTTACTAGAGACCCGACTGCCTTGCTGTGTTGTGACTTTCGAAACTGGGATTTGGGCCCCCGCCGCCGGGAATTAGTTCCCTTCCTGACCATTTTTACAACGGTTGCTAAACAGGCCATCCTAGACCTCTAGACCTCGCCGGCCCCGCCGATGCTCGGCTCGGTCCGCAGTAGGCTCTTATACCTCATATACTTTGACCGTAGAGCCACAATTCCTGATATTGAGAAAGGGATCTCACGTTTCCATGCTAAATGGTCCGTGTACATAGATCTTCTCCCGGAAAGTACCCAACAGCATATATATTCACTATTCGAGGCCACGACTTGGTTCCTACGCCGCCACCCCTAGACACGACCCGTACTCCCCCCTCCCCACCTTTTTTCCACCCTCCCACTCCCTCCCCCCAGCCGTCTGTCCGTGTTTGTCTCCCCTTCTCGGTTTTTGTCATCCCACCCCCATCATGGGCGTCTCTTTCGGAGTTTTTCTGTTCCCACTCCTTGCCACCGCACACATGCCCTTCCGCCCCCCCCCCAGTCATTGGGAACACACCGACACAACAGTCTGTTCGTTTTCACAGGTTCATTTTATTGCTCGCTGTTCTTACAATTGCTTCAAATTTCTCATACTTTATGTCAGCTTTTGAGTCATTCTGTAAATCCAGTCTTGTTTCATTTGTTGTACGACTGCTGTACCCTGTATTGTCTCCTAAAAATTCAATAAACAGTGTTCTAAAAAAAAAAAAAAAAAAAAGAAAAAGAGAAACATGGTGGATGACTTTCCAAATGTAAACTCATTTATGGTGTTCTGTAATATTCTTTGTGTTTTATCCAGGGAGAGTGCAGGCATGTCATCAATGGACCTGGTGATATATATTTCCACCTTGAGATATGGCTTCAGGAAGCCATAACAAGTGAAGATCTCTAGGAAAAGACAGTATGCTATGTAGATGTTGGGAAGTAATACCAGACTTTGTATACTTTATATACCTATAATTAAATGCTTGCTGCATGGTAATCCCTTTGCCACACTGGCAGAACTAATCCAGACAGGAATGTACTTTTTTATCATAATATGCTAAATCAGTCCCTGTGGATACTGAAATGGCAAATGGCCCAGTATGTGAGGAAACAGGAGCTACAGTCCATGTAATGTAATCTACAAACTGTGAACTAATTGCTCTCTTGTACAAAAGGCATACTTTAATATTAACATGCCAACAAATGTATACTTAAAATAAAACTCCTTATGACTGTTTCACTCCTACTCCTTCGTTACAGGTAAGAACATCCTGCTGTAATAACCCGTCAGTAAATCAAAAACAATTACCTGGTTAGCAATCATTCCATCCCTGACAAAACATCATTTTCTGCAGATTGTGACAGAAGACTTTACAAAGTGTTCCATAGACGCTGTGCATTTATACATAAATCAGGGGGTAAGGACACTAATGTTTGCTGAAGGTTATTATACTTAAACCTGACACTGAGGAAAAGCAATATACTGTATATCAACATATATCAACAAAGTAACACATCTACTTTTTTGTTGTGTTCTCTACCAACTAGGTGTAATATAATTGGACATTATATCAGTCCTACACCTTCTTGTCAGCATTTGGATTCTCCTCCTTGTTGGACTTAAACCTACAGTAGTGTAATAACTAGTTTTTTCTTTGCTAACGTCATTGACATTCAAAGCAAATAGTTGAATACTCGAACTCGTTCTATTTAAAGCATTACATTGGTATCACTCCTATGTGATTTCTACTAGCACAAATGAACTGAAATTACTTTAGCTGTTTTCGCATTCAGTCCCTAATCTCTCTCAGTTCCCCATAGGCAATTTTGGGGGGATGTAAAATGAGTTTTATTCTTTGAAAACGTTTCTTTTACACACTACACTAAGATACTGAACTGTTCTACTGTTCCTGGCCTGATCCAGAGTTGCAGTAGCAGTGTAAGCTGCCTGCCCAACCTTTATGCACTTTCACCACTTCAGGTAACACTATAAGATAAATGTTCGAATCAAAGGAGTGGGTAAAACCATGTTGAATTGCAGGGGAGGTAAAATGAATGTCAGTGTTTGCATGCAGGGAGAATACTTTATTTTTGCATGTTGCACACAGATACTGACCAG
>JABWIB010004543.1:0-34817 GCA_016617825.1 Platyplectrum ornatum
ATCTAGCCTTGAGCCCCATAAAGCGTAAATCCGGCACTGCTTATGACTGTGAATAGCAGATTAGTTAGTTCAATGTGTTCAATGTTGCACCTGATATTTTACCATACCCTAACCAGCGTCGGACTGTCCCACCAGAGAACAGCAGGATCCTCCGGTGGGCCCCAAGACCTAGCATTATTTCTTTATAACTGAGGGCAGGCCCCAAGAATGATTTCCTCTGGTGGGCCCAAGGTACCCCAGTCCGACACTGACCCTAACATTAAAAAAGCATTACATATGTTAATCTTAGACATAAAAATATTTATATACACAAACCTTCTTTTTTATCTTCCTGTGCAATCTTCACTTTAGTATCTGTAATGTCTTTAAATGAAGCCAAAAAAAGGACCACGTCACCTTTTTCATTCTTTATGGGAATTATATCCAATAGGCACCAGAACGACGTTCCTAAAATAAAGAGAAGCAAACAGTACATTTAATGTAAGTACAAGGCTAAAGCACAAAAGTACAAATCTAGAGACACAACTAATGTAGTTTTAACCAAATCTTGTTGGAAAGGTCAGTAGTCGAGAAACCACAGATGTTCAGTAAATGTAAATCTGCTTGTCTCATCTGAGGGAGCTTAGCAGTGCTCCTCTTTGTGTGAGTAAATCACTGATCTAAATGCAAAATTTATCTACTGGAATCATTAAAATGCTTTAATGAAGCTTCTTATTATGTCTAAATTATACTTTGAACCTCGTATTGATCATAACTTTCTTATTTTAATGGAATATTTCTCAGTGAGTTGAATGTGACATCCACAGTTTGCTATTTACAGTTTTATATCTTTCTCGGTATTAATTAGAAAGTTGTCTCCCACTCTTTATCCTGCTATATAAGACTTCATGTGTAGTATATCTGTGTCACTAATTCAAACAGCAGAAGCAAATGGGGCGCCTTCTTTAAATAGAACTAAAGCACAGGGCATACTGTAAGAAATCCTAAAATAAATCACATTCCAATATTAATATTTAAATAGCAACTGATCCATAAAAAGAAATTTTGTAAATTGCATTATTGCCCAAAACACTCAACAAAACATAAAAAATGCACTTTTTTGTAAGAAAACAAGACAGAAGCCAAGACAGAATCACACGTCTTTGATTTTTATAGTTAAGTAAGCCTTACATTAGAATTATTAGTAGTTTGTAATTATTTCATGTATTAATGATTTCATTAAAGAATTGAATTAACAAAAAAAAAAGTTTGTTCTATTTGTGACTATTCTTTTATGTGCTTTTTCATCTGTAGATACCATATGTTTAACCAGGTTGCTAAGTAGAGATACACATGTTGAGATCTCTCTGGATAAACTTGTTTCAACAGGGTTCCATGACATTGATCTGTTTTTATGACCCAACAATGCCAATCATTTCTGCTAACATTTGTCTCTCATAGAATAGTGTAAAAAATCGGTTAAATCTCTGATTGAGGGGGGGGGGGGCGGCATTAAAAATAGTAATTTACAAGGAAAATCATGTGATTTGGAGCTGTCTTTACCATTTATTTATCCATCACTCACAACTAAAGTTAAATTATGTGTGACCTGCCACTGTATTAAGTGAAAGTATTCCATCCCATTGTATGTTATGGAACACACTGGTGGTAAAAGAAACTTTGAAACTGAATTAAAGATAAGCTGCTCAGTGGTGTGCCTACAGTATAAACACAAGAGATGTAACATGATAGCACTGTATGTAATTCTCAATGGAGTTAGATTGCATTCACTACATGGATAGGGAACAAACAATAGACAGAAGAGTACAAACAAACAGATGAGTTAAGTGTCAGAAATAAAGACATACAAAACACTTTCCTCAATGTCTGACTGTATGTGTATCTGTATTAAAAAGAATAAATAAATAAATGAATTAATTTAATTGGAAACTCGAGGCAACTTTAGGCGGTTGCCTTGGGCGGCGGCAGGGCGGTAATTAAAAAAAAAATTTTAAATAGTAAAAAAATTTTTTATTAACGTTCAGGAGGACGGACAGAATTATTTCTATGTCCCTGCCGCCCTCCTCTATGTTTTTTTATGCTGCATGACGTCACAACACCACGGTCTGGCGTGACGTCACGGTCCTCCGTGACGTCACTCGTTCTGAGCTGGAGGGGGCGCGGTGCTAGGTCTGCCTAGGGTGCCCACACACCTAGCACCGGCCCTGGGATTAATAAAAGTTATATTCTTCATTACCAGAGAATTGGAAGCAATAGATACAGCTTTAAAAGATATATCTAGATGGTCAACTCTATTATATAAGACAAGAAGTAGCTGTAATGTCACTCTCCCTGTATATTCTCCCACACCTTTTAACAAACTACATACTTCAGCATTGGGAAATGCTGATTCTGCAGTTGAAGTGGTAATTTCGTTTGTACATCAACAATTTCACTTTTAAAATAAATAGAAATAAAATTTAGTTTTATATTAAGTTTTATATATATACATTAAGCTAAGGGGTTTTCCTTATTTACTGGGAGTGCCCCTTGTGTAGGAGTAGAAAACTATTATGTTTTAAGCATTGCTGATGATGCTACTCGTAACAATGCAAAGAATTGCAATCTTGTAGTTTAGTATTGTTATGTTTCAAACTTTTTGTTAATATATCATCAGTGGTAACATAGAACAATTGCATTCAATGTAATCGATGTTCATTGGATGAGGAATTGGTTAGGAGAAACTGAATAAAGTTTGGAAGTGTATGTACATGGCCACAAAGGCATGCTTTCACTGCTGTGAATATCCCTTTTTCAAAATGCATACAGCTGCAACATACTACAACCGTTCCGGGATGGAGCAGTCAGGGTTAGGCTGCAAAGAGGGGATGGAGCGAAGAAGGGGGTAGGCAGGGCCGGATTAAAGACCACATGGGACTTGGGCTGAAAATTTTTGAGGGCTCATTGCAATGAGTATGACCAGGGTTGTGTGGTCCAATTCATTACACTTCTTTAAACTGTACCCTCCTTCATCACCTTCATCACACAGTGCATGCCACTGTTGTGATGCTGTGCAGGAGGGTGGATGTCTCAAATTTATCCTCATGCATTTCAATTTGAGGTCTGAAGATTAGCTGTATGTGTGGGCCTTTTTTAAGATGGGACCTGGGGCTATTGTCCCATCCGCCTCATTGTTAATCTGGCCCTGGGGGTAGGTTGGGGTTGACTGTGTGGAGGGGAAGGTTGTGCATAGGCTGTGGGGATTGAAGGGTTAGGGTAATAGAAGGAAAGGGTTGGGGTAAGAATTAGGAAAAGGGTTGAGGTTTGAAAAAACATGATAATAGAACATGAATAAATGGAACATGGATAATAGACACTAATACCACGTTCAGATTGTCAGGGCTTTAAAAAGCCACAGGCAGATCCGTGGTGTAGAGCCGGTGGGGCAGCGTTCAAGTCTTGTTCAGACTTGGCAGGAAATGCCGGATATGCACTGCTAACAGTGAAGCTGGCTTTGTATTGAGGTGAGTACATGTGTTTTTACACCAATCAGCTTTGGCTCAAGCATCATTCACACTGGGGAAAAGCCGCAGAGGAACCGGCTCTGAACACAAGCGTTGTACGCTGATGTGTTGTACAATTTTGCCCAGTTGGTTTGCACGTTGCAATCATTTTCCAGTGGATAATTGAAAGCATGTTTGAGTCAAACTATATAACAAAAGTGACATACTATTACTATCTGTATACGATTTTCTTAGAGATTTTTATGGGACACATAGACATTGTTTTTGCTTAATTGAACAATAGGGTTCTATTATTTCATACCTTATTTGTTTAACAGTTAGTCACAGCTATCCAATTATCCAGAAGTCTTTGTTTGGCAGAAGTTCAGGAGGATAAATTCACTGCATTGATTATTGGAAAATGAGATATACAGTTGGTAATGGGTTCTGAAGTGGAAGTAATTAATACATACCCATAGGGGATATTACTATAGACACACTGTCAAGGTTTTGTCAACTGTGTGATCGCAATCTACATTGATCATTGTGAAAATAAGTGTCATTCTTATTAGTTTACTATTTACAAGATTGTCCCACACAACTGAAACCTCCACTCTCTGTATTAAATTATATTTAATAAAAAGCTGTATTCTTAGCATGCGGAATGTGAACATGGTTTTTACATTTTGAATAATGAACCATTAGTTTTTTTTCCTCTAATGGCAATTCTGTAGCACAATTAGTTTGCAAAACTATTTGTCAAGAATATATGTCACCACACACACACACGATATGGACAACTCCTTAAAATGTTAGCCATTGACCCACATTCAATAAAAAGTTACTTTACCAGTGTTCACAAATATGATTTAAATGTGCATTTATATCTACATTCTGCAGCATATTTTGATATGATTTTGAAAATTGTATCCCAAGAAATAAAGGCACTTATGAAGCATAACTAGCTGTAGATTACCTAGAATTACCAAAATATGACAAAACACATTCTGTAGGTATCTGATGAATGTTTTTATTCACAATGTTCCTCTCTCACTTGTTTATCAGCCTCAAAAATCTAACAGATCTGCCCTTGAATTACTCCATTATTCTTGTGTACTACAACAAGAACATCGAGATGTGTCATGGTTGTGAAAAGAATAGATAACTGTTATTAAGGTGCGATGTGTAGATGATATTTGCATTGCTTCTTCCTATATCTACAGAACAGAGAATCCATAGCTTTGTGTTCAAAGCACTTTTATGAAACAATTAAAAAATGAACACACTTTTATTATTATTATCAGTATGTACTGTAAAGTAGTATAAATACATTGAAGACATTGCATATGGGAAGGTACAGTATTTATTCTATTAAAATCCCTGTGGCTATAAGATATAATCTTGTCATAGAACAGATGGCTTTCTGTATACCAGAGAAAACAATACATGCTGTAAATATAAAATATGCATCAAGTGGCAACAAATTTCCATAGAACGGACAAAAACTATTGTTCTGGTGAAGAAGCAGTGTGGCTGGTCCAACAAACAACTTGTGTACACGTGGGTTGTGATTAAAATAATGGTGTACGTAACTGTACCTCTGAATATGTATGCAAGTACAGCAAATAGTGTACAGGAATAAAGCAGTCAGACATGTGACCAGGGCCGGTGCTACCATTAGGCCATTTTAGTTGATTGCCTAGAGCGCAGGACCCGGAGAGGGTGGCACTAGCACCCCCTTGTTGCCACCGGAATATATCATAACCAGTATGTAAATAATTAGCAAGCCTTAAGGGTGCCTGTTGCACCTCTATAGAAAGGCAGAGTCCCCTTTTTTATGTGAACCAGGGATGCCTAGGTTGCCCAGAGACCAAGCACCAACCCTGAATGTGATGTGTTGTGCTATTACAGGGTGCACTGTTATGTATATGAGAAAATGATGTTATTAATAGAGCAAGCAGTGCAAATAAAATCTAGATATGCTATGCAACTTTAAATGAAGCTAACAACTTAAATGAACAATTGTAAAAACAAATCAAGGGTCACCCTAGAAATATCAACCAACACATATTAACGTTACATTCATAACAAAACACTTAATGTGTTATTATAAACAAAGTATTCACAGATTCTAATTATTGTGTAGAGCCAATTAGTGGAACTTAATGATTTTTATTACAGCCAACATTAAACCAATTTAACAGATAAAGACGCCAAAGGTGCCAGTGGATTGGGTGATTAATGCAGAAAAGATCAAGGCGTCTCATATGTGTTTTTGTCTCTAGATATAGGATTTTGTACAAAACTGTTTTTACGCTTTTAATTAAATTTTCTCTGGCACACTACAGTTTATGGAGGTTCTTTAATGTCAGTGGTTCACCAAATCTTATTCCTTGGCCGTCATTAACGATGCCAAGTCTTACTGGCAACGGTTGTGCATCACAGACCCCGTGTTTTAAATCTCTCGACTAATTATAACTCAGGCACACAGTCCCATGGGTAGGTGAAGAGCCCCAGTGCTCTCAGTGTTAGCACTTAGCAATTCTCATTATAAGTTCTATGCACTTAAAAATTTGATTTGGGCATCTTGGGCATATAAAGTAATTTTTCAATGAAGACTTACGAAGATCCTGCTGCTTTAGGCAATCTGGCCTCCAATAAATTCCCCCAAAACTCTTTTGATCAATTGAAGATTAGAGAATTTACTTCACAAGAAAATTCCCCCTGGATTCATTATAAGTTCTATAACTTTGAATCCTATATACACACAGCTGACAAAGAAAAATGTGTTCAATTAAATATATAATTTACTGCAGTAATATGATGATGTATAATCTTTACTAAGTCCAAACTGGCATGCAAAATAGTGGTTTAGGGTCTAGGGCTGAATGCATATTTCTCATTGTCCTTTAAAAGCAGTAATAATTTACAATAATATCACACAAAAACATACCATTTGGAAGCGAGTAATGACAGACAGACAGAATTGTTATATATTGCACCAGCAGTGCTTGTTCATCATTTTACTACTTTACACTACATGCTGGGACAATATGTTCTCTCTTTCCTTGAGCGCAGTTCAGAGATCCCTACGGGATAAAATGCTGCTTGACTGAGATGTCAGTTACAGAATTCAGGCCATATTCTGAATTTCAAATGTTCATTTGCAATAAATCTTTGTTGGATGTGATACTCTTGACATGTGGCCATTGGCCATTTTTTTTTCATAACTAGCCCTTGGGAATTATGGCATATGTAGAATGTGTAACCTCACAGAACCTACAGGTCATCTACTTCTTATTATTATGTTTGCTCTTATGTTTCATTCATTCAATTCTTTTTTAGAGGTTATTTTTATCTTTCTTTTATTTCTACTATATAAATAGTCAATAGCCTTACTAAAACAGAAAGAATTGTCTCAGCCAATTNATTATTAATAAAGAAACTATACAAACTGCTTTATAACATGAATATTGTATACAAATCAAAATTTCTATAAAAAATACCTCAAAAAATATAATATAATTATATAAAGCATTTAGAATGACTGTTGCTAAGTATCCATTGCATAATCTCACAATTAGTTTCAGAATTATTTTTTAGACTGGGCCAGCCATACAGACCCCTTAGTGACTCAAGATTCTGTACAATTACAAACTATTAATTCATTCTTGGAAAGAAGTATCTCATTACTGAAGAAGCCCAATTTCAAGTAAATAAAGTGCAGCCATAAATAGTGGCTATAGTAACTGAACACCTTAAGTCATCTATAAGTCGTAAGTCATCTATCAAGTAGGACTGTACTGGAAAGGCTGTATATAAAGCTGCATACACATCTGTAATGATTTTGAAGCTCCAATTTGTTGGTACATCTTGAAACCATTCAGCATTGCATTTTATTTCCCATTACCATTTTATGCTACAATCTTGCCATTGAATTTAAACTATAGGGTGTATCTCGACAAACCCCTTTCTACAAACATTTGAATTAATCTCTCATATTTATCTCTCAAATCTTGGCTTGAAGTGAGGGTGTACACAGGAATATTATACATAGATTTAATTGAAAAACTATAAATCACTCTATAACTATAATTCACTGTACCACTGTTACTTTCTAAATGTCCATACCGCCACTTCCAAATGTCCATACCACCACTTCTAAATGTCCATATGGCCATTTCTAAATATCCATATCGCCATTTCTAAATGTCCATACCACCACTTCTAAAAGTCCATACCATCACTTCTAAAAGTCCATATCCCCACTTCTAAATGTCTATACTGCAACTTCTAAATTTCCATACCGCCAATTCTAAATGTCCATACCATTACTTCTAAATTTCCATCCTGTCACTTCTAAATGTTCACCTTACCACTACTAAATTTTCACTTTGACCATCATCTCACATTCATTCACAAATAGCCTTTATACATCTAGGAATAAAAATTGTTGCTAACAGGTTGGCAAAGATGCAAGCATCTCCATAATTTTTAAGGCACCCCTAAGACAAAATAATTTAAAATCATTTCAAGTTTTTGAGTAAAGACAGAAACACTTACGGATTGATATTAAATCTTGTGTTGCTCCTATACAAGATGGAAAATTACACTTCTAAGCAACACTAGAAACGTGACACCATGTCAGAAAAAATACTCCGCAGGAACCCAATGAGAGTATTGCGGTACCCCAGGGAGCTTAGGCACACAGTTTGGGAACCCCTGACCTAGTGCATTAAGAATGTGAATATTTGACATAAGATGATAGGTTTGTGTCACGCACACAATGTGCTAGATGTCATTATTACTAATTTCATCCATGAAATTATTACTAAATCCATCAACACTTAGCTGTAGCATCTACAAAAAACAGCAAATCCACAGCTAGCAATAAAGAAAGAAATAGACAAATGGTCTCAAAATCACAAATCTAATGCAGCGTACACATGGAGGGATTTCTGAAAACTATTGTTCCAATCAATCAATCAATCAATCAATAATCATCTAATGGTACCAAAATATTTCCAGTGTGTATGAATCCCATTCATATTTCTGCATAGTTCCAGGCTGTGGCCAAGCAT
This sequence comes from Platyplectrum ornatum, assembly GCA_016617825.1. Classification (NCBI taxonomy): domain Eukaryota; kingdom Metazoa; phylum Chordata; class Amphibia; order Anura; family Limnodynastidae; genus Platyplectrum; species Platyplectrum ornatum. The sequence continues at coordinate 8,564 of JABWIB010004543.1, forward strand.
GTAATTGCAGCTCACCATTGCAGCAAAGGCCTATAGGTTAGCATTTTTGGGTAGTATTGACAATCCTCAGAAAACTAGACATCAAAGTGTACAGTACAGCTGTTTGGGACTTCAGATTGTGAGCAAAAACCTTTGAAATCTGCTAGTTTTATAAACACTTATGTGTAACTTGCATTAGCAGTAAGCTAATATGGCGTCCAGCTGGGTTTGTTAACTGTTGTTAAGAAAATAATTATTTTAGTTAATATTTTTTAATGATCAAATGCATACAGTACACAATTTTCTTTTGATAAAGTGGTTTCATTAATAATACTTATTTCTGTATACTCGCCACTAAATTGACCACTAAATTGGCTATCAAAAAAACTGGGATGAGCTTAAAATGTAAATGACAGGTTAATTTTAAACAGATAATTAACAACATATTTTTTTCCTTTCTTATTTCAGACCACATGAGTACATTTCACATTACAGGGATAATTGAAGATTTACATATATTGCTTGCTAACTCACACATCCCATTATGGATAGTCAGCAGAGAAATCAATGGCTCAATTCTCATGCAATATAATGCTGCTGCATAATACACTAGATAAAATGGCACAAGTATTACATTTTATGTATTCACTCATATCTTTATGTAACTTACACTTTCAGTAAGCACTGTCTAATAAATAATAAAGGTTATGTTTGCAATGAAATAAACGTGTATAGCTTGCCTCTTTATTAAGGCACATACATTAGCCATGACCTTTACATTTATTTTGCTATTTTGATTACTGAAATATTTTTTATAGCATGTTTTAGGAGGTAGAGTAAGCATTTTGGTCCTGGGTGACTGGCATCAACAAATATTTAAAACATTTAGGAATAAAAACAAAGGCGCCTTGAGGAGATAAAGTTACCATTCTTCTTGTAAAACATGATTTCCCCCTTGAATTCACTCTTTTCCTCTAGTGACATTTCAATTTCAAGTGTTGTCTGTTCATTTGTTTCAGCACCAAATAAAAATTTACAGCTGCAACTCTTCTGCATGACTTCGGTACGTGCAAATCCAGCGAGTTCACAGAAGCCATCTGAACAGTAAACTATGGGGAATCCCTTGGCCACCTGAGCATTTGCAAGAATGAAGTTACTGTCTGTAAAACAAATACAATAAAGAAATAAATAAATAACATAAATCCCAAACTACAATTATATGTAACATATGTAGTGGTGGCAACATCTGATAATACATGCTTTACAATCAGTAAGATATAATACATAGCATGCATGCATACACCGTAATTACAGGATCACAGAAGTATTCTTTGTAAAAAGAGTATCTTTAAATTTAAAGTACTAGAAAAAAAAACAGCCAAGGTACGGTATAATAAAAGCATACCTCTCAACTACCTTGATTTCAGCGGGGCAGTCCTGCTTTTGGGTGACTGTCCCACTGCCTATCAGTTTGTCCTGACTGGTACAGTCTGGTATGTTTTCAGGGTAAATTTTGCCTGATCGGAGCGCAAAAGGGGTGGGGCTTCGCTGGAGCTAGGGTGGTGCTTGGGTGGATCCAGGGGCAGGACTTATTTGTCTTGATCTCTGCCCCATAAATGTTGGGAGGTATGTAAAAGTAAAATATGGACACCACATATTTAGGACCAAATTCAGACCTCATTTTTCCTGTGCACCTGGATCAAACTCTATTCTTTATGTAGTCTATGCATGCTCATGCATATGACATTTCTGACAGCTTGTGGATTAGAGTTTGTGTGCTTTCAAGTGGGCAGGAAGTGAAATGACAACATACAGAATAGGCTTGTAAACAAATCCTGTACTGATCTGCATTTCTAAGTTGCTGTCTTTTGACATTTGTACAAGTAAGAACATTTACAATAGGTTCTGGGTCTTGAGCGATTATCTGTGTAAGGGGAGTGGTAAGTGGTTTGAACGCTGAAGACTAGTGGATCTCTAGTAATCCTGCTCTTGAATTTCAAAATGAAAAAGTAAGCATATGATACAGTTCTTGCATTGTCACTGGTAGCAGACTGTAAATAGCAATAAACAAGATTGTTCAACAAAAAGTTGGTTGAGTTAAGGACAACAAAAATCAGTAATAATTAGTAATAATTCATCATCAAAAGGGAAAGTGTTGGTGTACTAATTTAGAAATGTTAGTATGGAATCCTAGAAGCAATAAATATAAGTAATTGTAGTTTAAAGTAGTAATTGTAGTAGCAGTATGTCATACCACTTTATACTAGCCCACATTCACCACTGGCAATGATGGGATTAGTCTAGAGAATTACTTACAACATTTCTAACTGGGTCATGTTACCCTGTTCTGTACTATAAAAGTACAACAATTATGTTAATGCCTAGGGGCAATTTTGAATTGAATTTAAATTTTGACATTGATGAAACATATAATTTCGTAATGATACGATGCAACAATGTAATCTGTAATATGATTCCATTAAAATTTCAGTACAATAAATAAGCAACACAATCTGATCTAAATGATTCCCATGCATTAATAGTTCTGGCACAATGAAGTTCTAAAGTACTATATCGAAGATTAGTAAAACCTTGATTTGTAAAATCTTGGGATTTTACAAGAAAGGGAACTGCTTTAGTAACATTTCTCCAAATGGAAACTATAGCATGTATTCTGCACATTGTAATTAAGCAAGAACACCAATGGTTGGAGTGTGTCTTGACATCTGCAGTGATTCTGTTAGAAAGTTAGGCATCACTTTGGCATGAGTTTTTCCAGATAATTAAACTGATAGTGGCACTTGCACTGCTTCCATGGCAGTGAAAATCACTGCTACCAATAATCTCAACTGGGTAAATGCAATGTGGCAGTTTAATAGCCGAAAGGAACTCTTTGCCTCTTTCAACCTCAGGGGCACAATGCTTCACTTAGAGGTGAAGCAGTCAGAAAATTAATCAAAATGATTTTTAGCTTGTTAAAAATCTGAAATGTGGCATAATGTGATAATATCAAAAATAATGAAATACAACTACCAATATAGCTGCATATTATATGATTGAGGGAAATGGATACGATAATTATGTGTAACTAATACTAAAAACTTAAGAATGGTTTATTTTAAAGAATTTGTCCCCCAGGCAACAGATCTACTTGAAGTTCATTGCTCCATCATCATCACTTTGGAATTGCATGTCATTTACACAAAATACTCAGTCATTAGTTTCCTAGCTTCTATCCGTTTTGTTAAGGAAACATTAATAAAATGTCTTAGAATGTCTGTCTGCTATGTGGCACTACAAGACATTACAATATATATTAAAGTTGAATTGTACACTTAAATTAATATCAACTGTACACATGACTACTATCATTACACTATATATAACCAACAGAGACAAGATTTTGTCTTCATTTTTATAAAGTTATATACATTTTGCAGAGTAGTGACCTGCGAACCCTGACCCAAGTTCAATATGGGCAAAACATTAGCCACGAGTACTGTCAGACTGTGGATGTAATACGGATATGGAGATGTTGCCCATAGATACCAATCACATTCTAGCTTTTATTTTACATTCTGTTAAATGTCAGCTAGAATCTCATTGGTTGCTATAAGCAACATCCTCATTCCCGCAGTTTAGTAACTATAGGAACTAATGGTTGGGTTGTAATAAGGAGTTTAATCTTTATTTTAGCAGTCAAATTTAGAATCACAGAAAAAAAATGTTTTTTGGAAGGGGTTACATTTAAACTATGCAAGTTCTGAGAAGTACAGTTCCCATCTCAACGCTAAGATGTTACTCTTAAACTTTGGATTAGCACTGTACAGTAGGGATCTCTTCACGAAAGGCATCAATTTCATCTTAACTCTCAACTACTTATGGCACGACAATACATTCTACCTCCAGCAGCACGACAATGCCTTCTATCTCCAGCGCCACTATGGGAACCAAATTCACTATGGTAACCTCTTTATGAGTCAATGGGAGGAGGAGCATATTTGACACAAGAGTTTTGCACGAATTTGGTTCTATGGAAAAGATACATAGATGATGTATTCTTCATATGGCACAGCACGATGGACAGACCTAACCAAATCACCACACATCTCAACGACAACAACAAAAATCTCGCCTTCACCACCGAAACCAGTAAACACAAAGTCACCTTCCTTGATCTCAAGATCTTCATACAAGATAACGCCATACACACCAGAACCCATTTCAGTTGCAACAGTTGATTGCAACTTCTTGATCCTTGCCTCCAACAACCACCACCCCACGCTACAGGAGGAAACAAGTCTTACAAAACAAAAAATCACTTGAAATAGCAAGAACGTCATATACCTCATGCCCATGCAACCTTTTATATGTGGGGTGTACAACTAGACCACTAAAAACCAGAATAGGCAAACATCAATAGTATCACCACTGGCAAAAAAAACTCACAGTCTTTTAGACCACTACAGAACACAACTAAGACAATTCCACACATTTGTTGGGATCCAACAGATTAAAATCACACTGAAGAGGAGGAAACCTCTCAATTGCGATCTACAAAACCTCTTCCCCCATGGCCTCAACATTAACTAGTTCCATTCTTATAAAATAATTACATCAACCAATCCCCACATCCACCCTTACCTCCTTTCTCATTCCCCTACCACCATTTCCCCTCCCTCCAACTCACCCCCACAACTGACACCAACCACCCCAAAAACACCCACATGATGACTTTTGCCCCCTTGATCCATCCCTACATTGCCACACACCGGTAATAAATAATGCTAAAACATGCTTTGCATTTCAATACATGATTAGATGTTATCGCCTTTACTGTAGAATATTGCCCCCGCCCTCATCACCTCACATAATCTGGACTACCAGCAGATCCTCGGAGACCCACCCAAACTCTCATCCTCCACCCTCCACTCACACCCACTCATTGCTTCTACTACAATACGCCTTAAACATTCCCAACTACCAACACACCTCTCTCCTAGGAGGCCCCACCACTAACTTATTCTCCACCAACCACCCACATCCTCTCCAAGCCTGCACTATCTACATACCTGTCACCCCACACATTCCCCACTACCAATATCGCCCACATATCCATCACCAACCATCTCCCACTCCTTGAAGCACATCTCCACTGCGAAATGAGCTCCGGTCAGCCCATAAGACATCATAACAACACACGCCCAGACACCCTTAACACCGAACACACATCAGTGTAAATATTTGACCATGCTTACATTCATATACACCACACAGACCTACCCCCAAGAACAACACTGCTTCTAGCTCCAAGGACACCAAACACTATACTACATCAGCAGCAACCCAAGACCACATCCCACAGCAAAAAGGCCCAACTAAATAGCGTCCATCTATGGAAAACTGCAACCAGCATTAACCTTGAATATACTTTTGTCTTTCTAAGGATAAACAGACAGCCAGCGTCATCTCTCATATTTTATTAATGACACAGGTATAATGCATCATTGTTAGAGACTGAAAAGAAAATTCTTATTATACATACATGGTTTTCATATATATATATTTTATAAACTGAAAGAGCTGGAGGGTAAAAGTTATTTTCCCAGTTTAACTAAATTTTTATATATTTGAACTGCAATTTAGGAACTCAGTGTGATAAAGAAAGTGAAGCTATGTTGAGGGACAGTGTTTCCAACAAGAAATGTTACCTAATCTTACTCCAAACAAACAAACAAATTTGAGGGTATTTACATCCAAATCAGGTGGACAATGTAGGAATTACAGCAGTTTCTATATGTGCCTCACACTTTTTAGGGGATCAAAAGTAATAGGACTATTGTCTCAAAAGCTATTTCATGGACATGTGTGGACTAATCCCTTGTTATTTCATCATCAATTAAGCAGGTAAAAGGTGGTCCATATGCACGAATATGAGCAGATAATAGAAATGAAAATGTAACACCTAGAATCAACTCCAGGGCCTAAATTTACTAAACATGGACCAACCAAAAAGATTCAAGCTCTCAGTTTCATTTTGCATACTAAAAAATGTGAGCTTGAATCTGATTGGCTGCTCTGAGCAACATCCCCACTTTTCAATCTCCCAAACTTACATTTGGCAAATACCTCAGAGCTCATTGGGCAATTCTTCACAGTACAGCTGGACCATGACCCCAAGCATACTGCAGAAGCAATAAATGTTATACAATAGCCAAGTCAATCACCTGACCTGAATCTGAGTGAGCATTTCACTTGATGAAGACAAAACTGAAGGAAAAATGTCACAGGAACAAGCAAGAACTGAAGACATTTGCAGAAGAGGCCTGGCAACAAAGTATTAAAAGTTAAAATTAGATTTTGAATCGTTTAGGTTGTCCCAATGCGTTTGTTTTATTTTATTTTGTAAAGAGCCCAAAATATGAGAATTGTGCCGATGTCCTAATATTTATGCACCAGCCTGTAATGGATTGCTACAACAGAAAACACTATGAAAAAATAAGGTAATCATGATGTACATCAGACGTGGTCTTTTATGACTCATAACAAAACTAATAGTCTCCCAAAGTGCTTTTTATTTGATTTGTGTGTAAAAGATGTTTTTTTCTGGACAAAAACTCATAGATTAAGTAAATATGATACCTAGTGTCACCATTTGCCAGATAACAGCCAGTGCATCTATATTTAGCATTATGATGAGTAAAATGCATGATTAACATTAAGCTATTCTTATGCGGTTTATGTTCAGTAATTACACAACTGAACCCAGTCAAATCAATGTGATAGAATTTCAACAGTGTAAAAATAAAATTTCTTAATTTGTAAAGAATCTTAAAGCAACAGCAACAATTATAATGACCTTACTTTAAAATTTGGAAACACCATCTATATGCCATGTTCAGAATTACTTTATCCTAATGTATTAACTATCTAGTACACAAAGTATATATGTGATTTTCGCATTGTTTTAACATTGGTCAGTTGTTCTAGATTTCCTTTTACTAAAGTGTTTGCAACATAGGGGCAGATTCAGAGAAGCGCATTGTACCTGAATTTGCCTGTTTTTTTTAGCAACCTTTTACAGTGCGCATGGGCACGCATAGTGGAGTCGGCCGCTACTGATGCACACATTAGTGAATGCGTCCCTCTGCAACACTGTGGTTTTGGACACCACAAAATGGGCATGGTATGATATTTTAATAAGATTTTTGGGCGTGTCCGGTGTTTGCATCTGCGCATTTCGCATTACTCAACATCACCGACTTTTTGTCTGCGTCTGGCTAGGGATAGTGAAACTGCTATTTTTGCAGTACTTTGCTGATTGTCAGCCTCTTTAAATAGCTGCAAGAGGTTTTCCCTGGCCTGCATTTTGGTTTTTGTACAGCACGCGCATAGTTTGTGTGTCACTGGCGTGCATATTTTGTAAACCATTTAGATAAATTGTATTATCTAAATTTAAAATTAATCTAAATATCTAAATACTTAATTTTGACAAATGTTAAAAAAATGTAAAAACATATTTAAATTCTGCACACAACACAACCAAAAAAAAAGAATAAGGAAGGAGAAACACACAAGTAAAAAACACAACATATAGAATAAAATACTGGATGTGTAGTGCAGCGAATCCAAGGATCTGGATCTGGTCCTCAGAGTCAAGCTTTCTGTGTATATAACTATTGGGCCTGATACTGATAATGATAGGAGATATCTGAATGCCATGTGGATTTAGGGTTCTGGATATGTAATTGCATTAAGGAGTGCATTAAGAAGATATGATGGTACAGATGGGACAGAACAATTATTCTTGAACGGTGCTCATTGTGCTCTCCTGTGCTTTATTTCCTACAGTATGTGTCAGTATAACTGGCAGTATTCTATGTCAGTGCAGCTATATTTGCAGACCTCCCAGCTACCCCTCATTTAGCAGGACAGACATACTTTTTGTTTGACTGTCCCATTGTCCCGTCTGCCTATAAGACTGTCTTAATAAATTGGCAAATTGATATGAATTAAGGAATTTTTAATTAAAAATTAAATTTGTCCCTGATCGCCAAGCAATAGGGTCTGGGCTTTTGTGCAGTTGATGTGGGGCTCGGGTGGAGTGAGGACAGGCTTGGGAGGTGTCAAGGCAGAACTTATTTGTCCCGATCTCAGCACCGTACATGTTGGAAGGTTTGTATTTGTATTACATGTAGTATTAACAAGTTGAGTTTGTAGTGAGATATAAGGCTGTATTGCTTTGAGCATCAAGCATATTGCAGTTATAAAATTGTACAAATGTTAAATTCAGCAAATAAATAAAAGGTTCATAATATCTTGACAACATGCCCTTGACACTTTAAAAGCTTAATCCAGAGGTAGCGATAATCTAAATGTTTCATTGTTATTATATTATTGCCTGGTGCAAACCCTCACTTCCATATTATATAACTGAAACAGCACGTTAATGGATACACTCAGGATCCAATGTCAACTACAATCAAAGGAACATATCCCATGCTAAAATCAAATCTTTATTATATAACAGTTACATTCAAAGTGAATCCCTGCATTGATATTTCTTTGTAATTAAAGTCCCTAACCAGAGCCTGAAAAATCATTAAAAATTAAATTAAGAAAAAGGAAATGAAAACTAATTCAAAACAAAGGAAAATGGGGGTATAATAACAAAAAGTAACAAAACATTCAAATAATAGCAGAATCTACATTCAAATAAATCTAATCGGTCAGTCTGTGTATCACAAGGCCTATCCTTCTCAGTTTACTTGCAGCTTCAGCCATGTCTTCACGAGAGAGAGAGAAATCTACCTTTTTATTAATGAATAGGAAGTGTGCTTTACTTTAATAAAAAGCTAACCAGAGAAGTAGGGGCTATATCCGGGTATAAGTAGGGATTACCAGCCAATCACAGCCAATCAGTGTGCACAAAACACCTCCATGACAGAAAATCACATAGACCGAGTAGTTCCTCCCTCTGCAACCAAATGGCCAATATAGGGAGCACCAATGAAATCCCTATTAACCCAAAATTGACAGGCAATTAGCTAATAAAGTCACTGCTGATCAAAAGCTGACAATCTGCTAGAACAGTGTGTATATTGACTCTATTTCTGCAATCCTCAGCACGAAGCATATAAACCAAATGTATCTGATATGACACTAAATCCTATGATACCCTAATTTTATATAAAAGTTTTCATGGTGTACAAAATAAACATAAATGTGTACTTTGTAATTTTACGAATATCCAAAATATATACAATACATTTATAATTGAATACAAATTGCAAGGAGTCACAGGTGAGCCCACAAGTCTCTACGGGATCTATTTACAAAGCCAGTTCTCTACCCTTATTGCTTCAAAATGAAGTGACAGCTATTTATTACCCCTCAGAGCGGAGTTTTTCATTCTGCTCTGAGCAGTAATACAGTGACCCTTCTGTGCTTTATTAATCCATGTTCGCCGGACACGCATGAATCATCTTATTAAGCATGCGTTGGAAAGCGTTTTTTAGCCTGAGGAAGCCGGATTTCAGGTAAGTTCTTTTTCTTTATTATTTTATCTTTTTTTATATATTTTTTTTATACTGTATAATGCTGCATGGTGTTCCACTGATTTTAAAACGATTTTTAAATAGTATCCTGGCAGTCTCCCCACACGTACCCCCCTTTTCCTCCTTGATAACAGATATTAGAGGGAGGTGAAGGGGGCAAATCCCTGTTCTGCATGGGGGCAAGCAACCCAAAATAGTCTGTAGATGGACACCTATTCTTAAAGGACGTGGATGGTTACTGGCTTGGCTTTTATTCCCAGTCAAAGGCTCCTTAGTGGGTTGGGTGCGAGACTAAAGGAACGTTATCTCCAATAGGTGGAGGTATTTGAATATTTTCCTTCACAAATGCACATGAAATTACAGAAATCCAGACACAATGCAACTCATTACTCTATTCGCTGTCATTTGGATATGTGTGGCAAGGGACATAAATTTACACATAAATTTATGTGTAGAAAGTACATCGCCACACGTAAACCTTCGAATTTCTATGAATGATGCTGCAGCAGGTTCGGTTCTCCTCGCACTGAACCTGGCTGCACCATTCATAGAATTTACTAAAACTTACCTGTGTTGTGGACTCCAGTGATACGTTCCAAAGACACTTCTATGCTTCATTCGAAAATGAAGCATTTCACTGGACACCAGAGACAGAGTTTGAATATGTAATTTTTAGTGGAGCATGATGGCTTGTAAGTCTCCACACACCATTTCAGTGATCTCTTTAAGGAGGATGTCTGACCTCCTTGAACATGAAGGAACGCGAAGAAAAAGACAGAGAGATTCAATTTGCTTTCAGGTATACCTTTATGTCTGGATCAGAATCATGTATTCCTGTTGATTGCTATGATATAACTAACTTTACTCTAGCATAACTTTACTCTTACTCATTGTCACAAGGGATCAGATCCAGTTTTAAGTGTTGTGGTCATGTTGTGGAGCAGTGAGCGGAAAATACCTATACTATTTAACATGAGCATGCTTTAAACTTTCAAAACAGGGCAGCATACATGAATGCAATCCTCTTTATCATGACAACCCCTTTGGCCTTCTTTTACATAATCAATGATTAAATTGTAATGATGTACCTACAATGATTTGCATTTCTGTTACATACTGTCCCAATTTATGCTGGAAGCAAGGATTGTTGTTAACCATTCCTCTCTGTTCCAAGTCGGTCGCCTTGTCGACATGCCATTACCCGCAGTGACAGCATGCAAATTAGCCATGTGGTGAAGCCTTGTTTAGTGACTGGGACATTCTCTCCCCTCTCCACCCACAGTCTGGATGGTCTACATGGCAGCCGGAGACCTTTACTCAACACTTAAGGCTGTTGGCCAACCCTCTGCTAGCAGCCTCTATATGAACATTGGTGGCCCACTAAAGAGCCACCTGTTATAGCATAGCTCCTCCAACCTTGTGTCTATTCGTGGCTATCTTCCCTGTCTGCCTGGTGTTTCTTGTGCTTTTGTTTGGAGCATACCATTTCACTGATATCCTGTATTCATGGTGCATGCCATCTCACCTATTGACTCTGCGTGCGTGGTGTATACCATCCCACTTGCCATCTGGTGCATTGCACACCTCAGCATAATATTATTATTAGCCCTTTGTAGTTCCTGCTTTCGCATGCTCCTGCATAGGAACTACTAACTGGGGTCCATGACCTGCTACTACCTGCTACTCGCATGCTCCCTGCATAGGAACTACTAACTGGGGTCCATGACCTGCTACTCTTTGAGATCAAGTACATCCTCACCATCAGAGGCTCTGGTGAATACCTACCAGTAGTTTAGACTCTACGCCCAAGTCCCTAAGAGTCTCATTAATTTGATCCAAATTTGGTAAGCTACAATATTCATAGCTATGTAAAAATGATGTTACTCTACCAAAACCCACACTGTAAAATAAAAAACAAACAAACAAACTAAATAACATATAAAATAACAAATACAATAACATGCTATATATTATTGTTCAGTATAGGTTTTCAAGGACAGCTCATGAAAGTGCTTTGAGCGAACCATCAGTAGTATGGGATCATGAATTGAGATAATAGTTATACCACATCTGTGCGGTGTACCCAACCTTTTATTTTGTAATATGGATAGAATGGACATTTTAATCCACTTTGGTCGTTTGTATTGCAGCATGTTAAAAATGTAAATCATGCAGTTGGTGGAGCTAAGAGCTTATAATATGAGTGTTATTAGTCATCACATAATATAGATGGGCATATGCTTAATTCATATTATATACTATGCCTTAAACATTTTATGTCAGCGTACTTTAAAAGTAGACAGAAATTATTATCATGCATTCTATAATGTCGTAAAAACTTCATATCAGAAACAAGTAAAATCTATCATCTGTAAAGAGTGAACACATAAATATAGTGAACACAGTATAAAAAAAAAATATAGATATTGTACAAATGTTTCCATACCCTGAAAATCCCTCAGATGTTATATTTATAATCTCTCACATATGCACACTTTACTTTATATTCCTTAGTGACTTAAGATATATATTTAAATATAAAAAGTCTATTTCTAGGACTAGTGGAACACTACAAAGTAATGCATGATTAAGTTTCCAATGAAGCAGTCTTCAATGAAATAACATCCATTCTACAAAACACAGGAAATATATTCATTAATTAGAAGTAAATTAAATAGTAGTTAAGAGATTATATAAGTCATAATGTTTATTTTAAAAGTTAAAGTACTTGCCCTTTTTATGTTAAGTACATTTTATAAAAAAATTAATGCACAGTATATTGTGTTATTATTGTATGTAATGTTATTCTACACAGTTTTGATCTTTCATATGTAAACTTGATATATTTATTTGGAATAAGTGACATGGGAGCAAGGGGTGTGATTGTAGCAGGGTCTGGAGAAGTGGAGGGTGGGAACCTCTCTGTTTATCATTCCAGGGGATGACTGTTGTTTGAGTCTCCAATTCTTCTTTGCATGTGAGAACAAGCACTGTGGATGAGTGATGCAGAGCAGGAGCAGAAGACAATTGTTAAGGGGGAGAAGCCCATTAAAGATAATCAAAAAGGTTATCTATTTATCTACATTTCCATGCTATAGTGTTAATGGACCTGATTCAGCATTTCTTGCGGCCGCAGTGAGTGGCCCCCAGGTCCTTTCAGTTCAGAGCTGCGTTTTTGCCATATGCCCCTCATCCCTGCGCTTGTCTTAATATCGCAGAGGGTCCGGCTGCCGCAATTACTGAGGCTTTTATGAATGTATTATTTAAACACATACATTAGTTCTCCTTTTTTTTACAATATGTTTACTATATTTTTTTTAACACTTTTTTACACTTAATGAAGCAGGCAATTGTCCATAGGACATTACCTGCTTCCAAGATGCTGCGCGCAGTTTACACAAGATCAGGACATGGTGTAAACTGAGACTCAATTAGCAAGGATAATTCCTGCTCAAAACTCATATTCAAATGAGAAAAGGGTCGAGGAGGGATATGTCTCAGTCACAACAGCACGGAAGCGGGCTTTGCACCCACCTCCGCGCGATCCAGAGAAAATCTGCGCATGCACACAGCAGCCTGGCTGGTGGAGTTGCTGGCTTGAATCAGGTTGAGTGTGATTAAAAAGCATATGGACAGATTCAATCTTCTATATGGTATGAAAAATTCTCATTTTTTTATAGGTGACAGTTTGAGACATGAATAAGGGGCTGATTCAGCCCTGCGTCTCCGCCACGCCCCTTTTCTCATTTACATATGCGCCTTTAGCAGGGGTAAGCTCTGCTAATTGAAAGCACAGCCTGCACCATGTCTGGACATGGTGCAGGCGTATCGCAGCCACAGAGAGGCAGGTAATGTCCTATGGACAATTACCTGCCTCATTTAGTGTTAAAAAAAGTTTAAAAAAAGAAAAAATATAATAAATATTATTTTATTATTTAAAATGTGTGTGTGTTTTTTTTTTTAAACATTATTTTTTTTAATCTATTTATTTATTTATTTTCCACTCTTGAAAGCCGGCATTTAATCGCTGCGATCGCTGCGAGCACACAATAGCAGAGGCTCCGGATACAGCATCTGGAGCCTCATGCCCCTCTCCCTGCGCTGTATTCAGTGCTGCGCTTTTGAATACAATATGACTTAGCACACTTTGTGCACAATCACAGAATTGTGATCAGTATGTAAACATTGAAGAGGTTTTTACGCAAACATGCCCCTATTCTGCTGTGTATGCCAACTGAAATGTTTGTTTAATTTTAGTCAATTGGAATTAATTAAAACTCACAGCCATTAAATGCCATGAGAACTGTAAATTCACTGATTAGCATGCAGCATTTCCATCTGTTTCAGACCTATCGTTAATTGACACTCATTAGTAGTATGAAAATAAATTGATCATTAAGATTTTATGTTACATTATTCATTAGCAATATAAGCTCCAAGAAGACATTTCATATAGAACCTAAAAATACTTGAATAATTAATCGTAGGCAGGATTGTAATAAACCATGCAGCTTTGTTTTTTATATTACAGAGTAGAGTTCAAGTTATAAAATCAATCAGTTCAAATGTTAATTGGAATGGACCTATATATCTTGACGCAAATTACATGCAATTATGTGGTTGCAGTGTAAGTAATGTATATGTTGCATTATATGCAGGCCTGTAAACTAACTGCAGTGCAGCTAACCGCCTCACTACTCTAGGTGCAGAGGGTGTGACCTGGGCCAGTGCCAACATTAGGGAATTTTAGGTGATCGACTAGGGCACCAGGCCCCAGTGGAGCGGCAAAAGCACCCTCACTGCCTTCATTTACATGTCAGGTTATAAATAATTAGCCAGTCTGGGAGGGTGCCTGCTGCTCCTCTATAAAACAGAGACACCCCTCTCTCCTGCCCAGCTCTCACAGATATATGCACTGCTTGGGCATGCTATGCTACACTATGCTTCTATTCTCACCAGACCCCACTCTGCAAGTGCAGTAGACAGTGGCATAAGTTCATCCTAGGTGCCTGGAGGTGAAATTAATGTTAGTGCCACCCCTTCCATGCCAATCCTTAAGTTAGTGTTTATATAATAAATAAATGGCACAAACATGCTAAAGCTGCACATTAAGTTCTGAGCAGGTAGTGCTGCTACTTTGAGGGTTAAATAAACAAATACATGCTGGCAGGGCCGGCGCGTCCATTAGGCGAACTTAGGTGTTCGCCTAGGGCGGCCGACAGAGAGGGCGGGCGGCCGGGCGGGTGGCCGAGGGAATAAAAAATTCCAAAAAAAAAAAAAAGTAAAAACCGGGAGGGCGGCCGGCCAGCGGTCACCCTGCCGCCCCCCTCTGTAGTTTTCAAGTGGCGTGACGTCAACACATCGCGCCGATACGTGGCGTGGTGACGTCACGCCGTGCGTCATGACGTCACAGGGGGCGCGGTGCTAGGTCAGCCTAGGGCGCCCCCAGACCTAGCACCGGCCCTGCATGCTGGATGAAATTACCAAACACAAGCTGTAAATCTGCTAACCCTCACTGCCCTGGGTAATATTATGTCCATGCACTGATAGAGTAGTAGAATAGAGTAGTAACCCTAAGCAAGCCATATGTCTGCAATTCTTCATTGTATTGTGAATGAAGGGTGGGCAGCACAGTGGTAAACTGTATGCTATTGAAAATGGCCCCCCATCAAGTGTGGGGCCACGGAGGCAGGCAGCTCCAATATTTTCAGCAGTTAAGCCTATCACAGTAGAGACCCTCAAGAGGCTATTTGTGGGGTGGCCAGGCTTACTACAATACTGGCTATGGAGACTGGCGGTGCCTAGGTTTACCCTTACAAAAGATTTGTAGTATGTAAGGATTTTAAACATGTCAGGTTTTTAATCCTAAATACATGTCAGGGTTGTCGACTCTTCTGGAATGTCTGGGAGACTCCCGGAAACCTGGAACATCTCCCGAGAGGGCATCATGTTTACTCGGACATCTCTCGGCAAGCCCTGCTGTGTGCCTTCTGTGGCCTGTCCTTTGGTGCCGCTGGTCCTGTCCTTTGGCATCACTGGCCCCATCCCTTGGCCCCGCTGGTCCCGCACCGTGGCTTTTTACTTTTTCCTTGAAATTATTTTTCAAAAGTTGGCAACCCTGATATATATGAATATTAATTATGTTAGAAATGAATCTATTTGGCAATGCATTTGGGTGCCGGAGAAATAAAGGAAAGAAGCTCACCCACATCTGTAGGAAAAACAATATTATAACTACCATATTGGGAACAACATATTCAATCTTTTGCACTATAATATTCTGACAGTTTAGAAAAAATATACTTTTCTTTAACTGAAAACAAAGACTGTAATTTTTTCATATCATTATAATATCCCTGTACTGATCTCCATATTGATATGATGTCGTTAAAGAGTCATTTTAATTTTAAATGTGTAATAGTTTATCATGAATGAATGAGCACATGTAAATGGCAGAGAAAATAAAAATTATTGCACCTAATAGGAGAATACATATCTGCATCGTCACATCACTGCACAGTCTTTTTATGCAACTTGCTCCATAACTTCTTCTGACTCCTGTTAACACTTAACACTTAAAACTTACCTACTTAGTGGGAATTTAATGCAAACGCAATGGCTGTGCAAGCAAACATGAAAAACATGGCATTCTGACCACAGATTGTAAAAAACAGCATTTGAATAAATTCATTTGTACATATAATTACATTTCATATAAAATTCATAATAGATGTAGACACAAAACAAGTATGTGTATTTGCATTTATGTTTTCATGTTAATGTGCCTTAAAATTTGTACCACTGTTTTTATATACCCTTATATTTCTATATAGTCATCCAGACATTTTAGTCTACTTGGATTTGAAAAAGGAATTTGACCCAAATATAGTAATCTTTTGCACACATATTAATAAGATGCTTTGATTGCATATTATACTTGTGATCTCCTGACATACTCTACTTATCATTTAGATGCACTTCAGCATTGGTCACATATTTCATATAATCTTTGTACTTATATCTCTTTTTCTCTTTTGGAATTTAGCTTGGACAAAATGATATTTAAAAATGTCACTAAAGATTTATTATATATATATATATATATATATATATATATATATATATATATTTAAAATTTAGAATGCTATATTATTTTATTGCTATGATAATTATGGTACATTCTTTTGTTTCATTACCCGTCCACAGAATAACTGTTTGGTCCATTTCTCTATCATACATTTTAACTGTCCAATTTCAAGCAGCTTTGTCCAGATTAAGGCTGTTGGCTGTTGTGAATATTAAATGACTGTACAGATATCTTCTATCTCACTATATCATCCACAGTTACATTTGAACCGTAAAAGGGAAATAACTTATATTGTCAGTCTCCAAATATGCAATAGTATTAAAATATAACTTACAATATTATTAAAATGTCTGGGGAGTCTGAAGTCTGGGGATTAAATCATACCAACTTTGTAACATGGGATGGGATCCAGATATAATTTTCCCATCGGTATTGAATTTTTCTGTTCCTTAGTTCTGATCACATCCCCATTCAGTGCGCTTAATATTTTATCTAAATGAAGCCCATGGTCATGAACCCTGATTACATGACCATGCTCCCTGCTGCTTGATTCCACTACTACCAATTTCCCTCGATAAGCTTTCACTTGATCTGTTACTTAGTGGCTCAGTCAAAACAGAGACCTAGAAACCAGGCGGGGGAAAAGCCAGGCATAAGCCATCTGTATGCTTGCACATCCGTCTACTAGATTGCATATTCAAGAGAGAGAAAAGAAGTTTTTCGCATTTAAACTTAAATGTTCTAGCAGGGGATGTGCCCTCTGCACACATCCTGCGCTTGCACCATCTAATGACATGGCACAAGCATAAGAAGCAGACGTGGTGCAAGTGTAAGGAGCAAGTCATATTCTTATGGAAAATGATCTATCTAAAAAAAAGTTTAGTTTTTTTTGTTTATTTTTTTTATTTTTACCATTATTTCATTGATAAAAAACTTCATAGTAGTGACATGCCACTACTATATACTGCTGTTGATAAAAAAATTATTTGATTATGGATTTTTTATGTTGGTGAGCGAAAGGTGCAGAGACTGCAACTACAGAAACTGCAGCTGTCCTTACAGCTCTCTGCATGCTATCCAAACTCTGGATCCAGTCCGATAAGATTTGTTTGGCATGATCTCCCCCAGTCAATCTATGTTGCTGGACTGGAAGATATTGTACTATTTGTTTCCTAACCAGTGTTTTTATATATTTACCTACTGTAAGGAAGGTATGGGTCACTAATATATATTACCAGCTTTTTCCACATTTCCGCATTACATTGTTCACTAAGGTATTATTATATTAAAAAATAGAAAAAAAGAAATACATTTTATATATATATACATAATTAATTTTATATCTTTTTTACATTTTTAATAAATAAATAAATATATATATATATATATATATATATATATATATACTTACAACAGCCAAAACCCCAACGTCTTCAAGTATCATGGCAATATACTGGATTTTTAAACGTGTCGTCAATGTGAACACGATATTATACTTCTGAGCTTTGATTGTTTATATGTAAATTAGAAAGGGATATTACAGTATAACTAAAAAAAATAATTATTTATTTCTCAGTAAGCCAATCCAGTAATATGATATGAGGAGCATTATCAAACATAATAATGTATCATTTATTTACTCTGGAATGAGATTTCTGTGTTAACCTTTGAAAAGGTTGCTTGGTCATAAATCAGACATTCATTAAGAGCTTCAGATATTACAGTTCTTTCCTGTAATGTAAAACCATTCCTCCTTTTAATTAGCCTAAAACTGTCAGTTTAAAAATAGGCTCTTCCGGCATATCCACACATTGAGCAGAGATTACAGTAGAGGTAAAAATGTAAGTACAGCAGAGAAAGAGAATTGTCCCGGTAAAGTTTTACATTCAATCTCATAGATAAATGTAACTATCAGTGTATGAGTCTTCATTTACACCTAATTATCTTAAGGAAAGACATTTCCACTCATTCTTAATATGTCACTAATATAGTAGATTTCTTCACTTAACAGAATGCTTAAAAGGGTCTGTCCTGACTTTTATTAGATTAAGGTTTCAGTTAAAGTATATCTAATTATTAGTGACCATATTGCATTCTGGGATTGATTGTTGCACAGTTTCGAATAATCACTGAACATTAACCAGTAAGCGATCTATCCTTTGACAAGAGTTTGTCAGCTTTGAACTTTCCAGCAAACCATTTCTTGTTTGTAATTGATTCCTGAATGATTGAGTAATACAATTGTGTTATTGTTCCTTTTATGCAGCTGTTTTTATTACTGAAATATGCCTCAGTCAAAAGTTATCTATGCTGTTGATGGTTGATAAAGCAACCAATTGGGAAATCTCATTCATGCAAATAAATACACATTGCTAAGGAACCTATCCATGCTTAATAGCAATATAATTGCAAATAAATATATTTATTTCTTTATGAATAATGACAGTTGTATTCTGGGACCCTCTTACTAAGGAACAGAAATATTTGGAAAATGCTTATTGGTTCATTACTAATGCATGTTGGCAGCTCTGCAAAAAATGCAGCACAGAATGAACCATGCTCCCGGTGTGATCAGATGTACTGTATTTTAAATGAACTGATTTCAGCAAATTCAATAAAATTAAATAATAACAGAACTTTTCTTTTGTCAGTACATCAGTATAGTCATAACAAGTCATCTTAGCAACTAAATGTATTTTTATTACAATCGTTAGCTCTAAATGAATAGTTAAGGGTTGATGTGTACAGTTATCAATGAGGCTGGCTGGGCAATGAAAAAATGTGCTGCTATCGTGTTTCCCCAATAATAAGACACTGTCTTATTTTTTTTTTCAGGACAAAAAAAACACCATAGGGCTTATTTTTAGGTTAGGGCTTATTTTATTGACCTTGTGCTGCCAAGTGCTGCTGACATTATGGTACCTCATTGTCCCCCAAGTGCTCCTGACATTATGACACCTCATTGTTAACCCAAAGGGTTGCCGACATTATGACTCCTCATTGTTCCCCCTGCTGACATTATGGCACCTCATTGTTCCCCCTACTGACATCATGGCACCTCATTGTGATTTAGATAGGGCTTCATTTTGGGGGAGGGCTTAATTTAGAAAGTTTACTGTAAAATAGGGTAGGGCTTATTATCAGGATAGATCTTATTATAGGGGAAACACAGTATTATGTGTTATTATTAGCATGTATTTGTCATCAAAAAATAATAGCATAAATGGGGAATATGGATAAATGCACACCAACACTATAATATTGGCTGTATCATTGCTTACCAAAGTTATAAAATGAAACTAAGAACAGTCTCACAATGACACAAAATCCTATTTTATTCTGAATTCCATCACTATATATATATATATATATATATATATATAGGATATTTCTTTATTAATATGCTGGGCTGTCGAGAGGTGTGGGAGGGGTACTCTTTACCTGGGCCTGGAGTTGACATGGGCCCATGATTGAGATTGATGGGTTTTTTTATTTTCTGAGAGTGATCTGCAGTGGGCCCTTTTAATATGGACTCTGTAAGGGATTATGAGAAAAGAAACACAATTGTGAATGTGCTCATCTGTGACATATGATCACTATAAGTTGATTATTACACATATACTACACATATATACATTTATTTTTTATGAGATTTCAAATCTTGAAATAAATTTTGGTAGTTCTGTTGCAAACCTTGAGGCACTATTGGAGTTAACATGTGGTCGACTAGTAAGTTTGATGAAGTTTGAATACTTCGAAAATGATTTGTCAAAAAATTGTGGCACACAGTTGTCATTCATAAGGTGACAAGAAATATTTCCTGTTTTAACATAAAAAAAACTGGTCACAAAATTTTAAGCTTGTGAACCTAAAATCAATGCATGAGTGTCAGAGACTTTTGTATTTTTATGGATTGCGCCATCCAATATGACTGCTATCGCATGTGGTGCATGACATTCATGCTATCTGCTATGAATGTGGTGCATGACAACCCAAGATGCGTACACATAATGGACAGCGGATTTGCTTATGACCTGCAGTAATGTCTTGCCTAAGCCCTTGCATGCAATCCTCTTTTGAACACCAACCCCATTTTACATACTTAAAAGTTAAGATTTTGGGGGTTAGGAAATACAGGGAGTGTACTACCTTGCATGTTGAACATACAGTATGGTGGTGTGTACACAAGTACACAATTCACATTTTTATGTCTGTCAGCCTTTGGTTCACCTATTTTTATTCCATTTCACAATGTGTACTGAACGAGTATATAAAATCTTAGAAAGTATACAATATATAGTATCTGCAGAACTAAGCTCAGGTAACCTTGTACTCCTGCTTGCTAGTAAAGAGATGGATTCGCAAGGTGGAAATACATTGAGACGTGTTGTAAACTGTCATAGGAATGATTATTCCAGAACACATTGTGTTTCTAAACCTCTCGTAAACACACTCCTGCAGTTTAGACCTCATCTCTCTAAGCGGCTTCTGATTCTACTTGTATACATTAATCTTTGACATCCTCCATCCTTAATTTTATTGAACCAGAACACTACTTATCCTCATCAGCTGAGCCTGTCCTGTGTCATACCATGCTTGTTTAGATTGCTTGCTCAGATACATATCTGTTAGTATTATGAAACAGTCAATATTAACGTAAGTTCTTGACAGTGCTTTTATCTCTGTTTAGCTATAATAATGAGCCAACATAGTATTTAACATGTGGAATTAAACTTGGAAAAACACAATCAACTAAGTACCGCACATCCCTTTTAGTGAAATTGCATGGAGGAAAATGGAAACAAGCCAATGTTGCATATAATTTTAATAAGTACGCATGTGTGAGCTCTTGGTGAGGAATGAATAATATATAATCTGAACTGTAATAATGAATTGTACATATTACAGCTGCATAAGTTATTGGGAAGGAAAACAGAAGGTGTCCTACAATTATATGTTAAAAAGGTCAGCACTGTTTAGTAATTTTGAACTATGCGAAAAGGGATATTTTTGCACAGATGTTTTCAATCCCTGTAACATCATACAAAAAAATCGAATGTTTCCGAACAAATGTAAATGTATATTTGTATTATCCTTAACATAACTATCTTTCAAAGTAAAAAAAAAAAACAAAACAAAATAATTTATAGACACAGGTGTATAACTGTGAATATAAATTCTAAGAATGATATTAAAGTGCAATAAAAAAAAGTATACAGTGCAAAGCAAATAAATGCCCGGTTTGTATGCAGGGGGTACGCAAGTGCAAATCTGGCATGCATCAATGTGCAATGGAAGTCAGGTGATGTTGTAATGCTGGATCCAGTTCTCTGAGTGTAACTTATTGTTTTGTTTAGTAGCACAGCTTTAAAATGTACTATAGAGAAATCAATGATTAGACACCAAGGGGTATATTTACTAAGCGGTGAGATTCAATAGTGGGCAGGTTGTTGCCCATAGCAACTAATCAGATTTCAGTTTACATTTTCCAGTGTGTAAAATGAAACTGAGAGCTTGATACTGATTGGTTGCTATGGGCAACTTCCCCACTTTCCAATCTCACCGCAATCTCACCCTTAGTAAACTCCCAATTATCTGTTTTCTACCAGTTTTCATGATAGATTTGACATTGTGGCAAAAGGTCTCTATGTCTGTTTAAAAGAACATTCTTTAGTGTATTTTTGCAGGAAGTGCTCTTTCAACTGTTAGCCTAATATTTCTGCCTGCCTTTTAGATAGGTACGTTGGGATCCTCACTGGTTAACAAAGACAGATAAACAGGGAGATTCAAGGTCAATACTTGTTTGTTTTTGCTTTGCATTGCAGACTCTGTTGCTTGTTCATATTTTTCACAACTGAAAATGGAGGCATTAGGCTTCATGGTGGATGGTAATTTCAGGTATGGTTTTACTTTGCTACTATTGCCTGACAAACATCAACTCCATTTGTTCCATCCATGTCATTGGTAAAGGGAAATTCATATACCCTTTGCCCAACCTGTGAGGAACCTGACACAGGTAACATAGAAGATATGAGGTGCCCAGTGTGTGTTATAGTAACTGACCTTGCACCTGAAGTTAAATTCATAGCACCGCCTCACAAATTTCGGTAAATGATTTTTTCATTAAAAGGTACTATATCTATGGCTAATATAAGACAAAAGTCATATTAACTTTTTACATTTGTTAATGTTTCCATGAACTATAAGACCTTTTTTTCCTTTTCTATTATAACTTTACCTCTTTCCTACCCCTGTCCTTCATACCCACACACACTCTTTTTGTCTTGTGTTTATCTCATGCTGTTTCCCTTATCATGGTGCACTTTGTGGAGGCTTTACCTGTCAATAGGCAAGGGACTGTGTTTAATTTTCACCTGCCTTTGCGTCGAATTTGAAAGAATTCACTGTGGACCAAGGGGGAGACGACATGTCATGTTGAGACGTCGCTGCTGACCAATCACCAGCTGTGGCGAGCCAGGAAGGAAAGTGTGTGGCGAGAGCTTGAAGGAGAACTATGCTATGTCAGAGGCCACGCATTAACTGAGTCTATAAAGGCATGACAAAGGAAGAGAGAAGATTTAGAAGACAATGGGAAATGAGAAGACTTAAAGCAACTAAAGGGAGAAGGCTTCAAGAAAGTGAAGAGAGAAGACATTGTGGCAACAGCAGGAGCAGCGGGAACGGACTAGAAAGCAGACTCCAGCAGAGAAGACAGCAGGGTCAAGCAGGAAGATGACAAAAATAGAGAGCCAAATGCCGAGAAGATGCTAAGAGAGCCTCCCAGGCTGTAAGACATGCAGGGCTCTGCAAAAAACCTTTTGGGTCCTTTGTGACTGGGGCCTGGAAAAGGGTGAAGAGGACCTTGCGCTCAGCTTCCGGTAGTCCTAAGGGAAGATGCCTAAGGTAACGAGATGCAGAAGGTACCATGGTCCTCTGCCAATGATAAAGGTGTTATTCTCGGCTTGGCACCACTAGAGGTGCCCTAGACCACCAAGGAAATACCATCACAAGGGTAAGTGCCTATCTCACCCACAACTGAACCAAACGTTACGGGTTCAATTCCCACTGCCCACCACTGAACCTGAAGTTTCAAGGTCAATCCCCACTAACCACCAGGCTATTTGTCTGGGTGTTTATCCCTCCAGATTCACCTCCTGGGAAAGCATTGAGAGGATTCCTCCTCTGACAAATGGCATTACCATTTCAAGTCTCTTCCACTGAGGTATATACTTTAAAAAAGGTAGGTAACCACAACTGGAAGTGTTAATCTAGTGCCTGTGCCAAACAAGGATATACTTTCCACCATAAAAGGCCCACACAAAGTAAGTATAGTAGGGTCTCAGCATATGTGGCTGGCATATCCTAAACTTCGTAGGTCCCAGGTTCACAGGCCAGGGAAACCAGAACCTCTAAACAGGTAGAGTGGGGTCACACAACCGCTGCATATAAGGGGACCGGATGCTGTTTCTCTCCAAATGTCAACTCTTTGGATACAAGAGTTGTATCACCATTACGAGGTAAGTAAATAAGGTCTAGAAGTTCCTTATTGGTAAGGTATGGAACCACATTACCAGTTGCCTAGATGGAGAAGCCCAAGGAAAGAGAAGTGTGTTGTGTACTTCAGTAAATAAACATCTTTCAGTAAAATCACATCTTTAACTATGCATTATACATTAGAACATTACGAAATAACATTCAAACGTCTGTTTGGCTATACTTTTGTGTTAACTAGCTGGCAGCTAAAAATAAAAGATCAATGGCAGACTGACTGTTTTATGTGTTCTATTGTAAACTGTTAGCATACTTATAAAATCACACTTCAATTTCTTTCTACAGAGGAAAACTAGAATTGTTGGATTTACATGTGTTTCATTGGAAAATAATATTTGGACATGAAAAAGAGGTAATCACTTTATTTACATTCAACAGAATAAATGCACTGTTGAACGTAATTAAATGGAACATTAGGAGTTTAGGGATTAAAAAGATCATCTGCTGTAAGAGTTCAGTGCACTGTAAAATAGGTAGACTGACTAAGTAATGAATAAACAAAATAACAAGGCTAGATACTGTATGAACATGCACCTAAGACTGTAAGCAGACTGGAAATTATTGTATTAGATAGTACTGAAAAGTATGGGCATAATTAAAATGCATGAAATAGGTTGAGATGCATGAAATGACCGGAAAGCAATTATTTTCAAATTATGTTGCTTGCATAAAAGGCAAGGAGGCACAGGTCTTACTATAGTTCTCTAGAAGTTTTGTATCTGCTCTGCAGTCCTTCATTCCAAGCTGCAATTATCGGTTCTCTATGCAAATGTAACTTGAAAGAGATACATTTGAATGCCAGGAGAGAAAACCAGTCACACAGAGCATCCTTTTCTCATGCAGCAGTCCCTGAGAGACACATAAAGTATAATTAAAAGAAACTGATCTTGATTGATCAAGCTAGACACCTTCATTCAAACCATCATTCATTGAATTGCAAATAGGTGGAATTGAAACAAGAAGCAAGGGGAATACTGGACCTAACTTACAAAGTTTCATACGCACTGGTAAGGGTAGCCAAGATAACATTAACGTTCACACATACTATATAATGTTTCCTTGTGCTATTTTCAGTGATCTGTTTTAATGTTTGTATGCTCTCATATACAAAGTATTGATTATCTGCCAATTACTGCAAAAAGTACAAAAAATTGGAAAGATACACTTTGGCTGGACCATAAATAAGAATAGATCTATACTATAAGACCGGTATACTCTCGGTATACAGCAGTGTAGAAAAAGTGGAGTTAGGACAGAAATTAGTATTTTTGGAAATTAGATAGACACATAGGGGTAAAGTTACTTGCAGGGATTTTGTGAAATTGCTGTTTAGTGTTCATTTTTTATTTGGGCTATTTGGGCTTTTTGCCATTTACTAAATCGCTGTATAATTTTTGCCAACCAAATAATCATTTTACAAATAGGCATGGTGATTTCTAACATGACCAGCAAACTGATGGCAAATTGAAGTTTATCTGAAGTGAAATTGCCAAAATTTAAGCAAATCACTATGTACAGTATGTATGTATCTCCTAATGGAAAGGCATCTATGAACTAATATGTAACCAGGGCCAGACAAGCTACACTAATTAACAAACACACACACACCACAAGCATACAAACTAGTGAAAAACATAACCAACAAAAACATAAACTTTCACTAGAGCTCTGCATAGAGCACAGGGAGAGGGGCAGGCCATATGCCCCTCATCCCTGCTCTAAGCTAAAAAGCACAGAGGCTCCGGATGCTGTATGATAATGTTTACACACAGCGTACACTGTGGTCATAAAAGCCGGCAGTTACTGAATCAGCCCCTGAGGCACCGTGATCTTCCTTGCACCTGGAAATGGTGTAAATGCTATATTCATTGTAAACTGCTTAACCCCTTCCCGCCCTGCGCCGTACATGTACGGCGCTGCGGGAAGGTCCCTAACGCCCTGCGCCGTACTAGTANGGCGCATGAACTTTCGGTCACCCTGCGTGACCGCAGGGTGAACCGGCAGTGATGGCTGCTATTTCCTATAGCAGCCGTCACCAACGATCGCGGGGGGAAGGTTCTAGACCTCCCCCCCTCGTACG
>JABWIB010004544.1:4429-15922 GCA_016617825.1 Platyplectrum ornatum
CATGTAAATCCAACAGTCCAATAACACAGAGTCACTGTTACCTCTGCTCTTCAGGTCACTCAGCTCAGATTCTGCTTCTAAAGAAAGATAAAACAAAACAATAATAAGAATAAATGGATAATTTTCTTGAGGGCGTTGAATCTATTTACAGTGTGTATTAGTACTTGTGAATGTAAATCTCTATAGCATTAGTATAATAGGACCCTGCTGTTAATCTTATATGAACCAGGGGCAGCCTGGGGGATAAAATTCTCATGGGGAGAAATGATAATGTACTCCTCCTACAGTATTACGCTGTCTACCTGTCTGTCTATAGGCTTTTTTGAAGTGAAATGTCTGTCAGCTCTCTAGCCATCCACCAATCAGGCTGCTGGCAGCCATTCCCTGACTTGTTGCCGGTTGGTAGTTAGGACAGAATGGCTATCGTCAGTAGGACTGGTGGATAGCCCCAGATATCCACCAATCAGCATGCTGACAGGCTTTTACTATCTGGTTGCTGACTATGAGGCAGGTTCACACTGCTGCCCAGCCACTGATTCTGTGTAATCCACAATGAGAGCCACCAAGATCTGTGCCTGGCGTTCAGCTGGCCCCAAAGAGCCCAGAACCAGTGGCCCTAAAATGCTTCAGGGACAACGAGTCGGGGAACAAATGCCTGCCCCCAGGCCCAGTCCTCCCCTGTTTTTAATCCAGTTATCTGAGTCTTAGCACATTGTTAGTTATTCCTTTTTTTAATATTTCTCTAGATATTCTTTTATTCATTATTTTAATCTTACTTAAAAAAAATTAAATTTTTATAACTGTGTTTATTATATTTCAAATGTATGGTCTACGCACTTACCACCCGAATAGAGCAAGTTAGAGAGAAAGAAACACTGTCCAGTCCCCTCCTATTCAGCAGCCGCATGGGCCTAGCATTGCCTGTTTGTAGAGGTCCGGTTTCTGGCCTATGGACCGGGTAGCTACATAGCACTGGGATTGACAACCACAGATGCTGGTGATCACGCACTCCACGTATACTATTTGTGAGGGTACTGAGAAGGGGTTAAAGGGGACAGGATTGGTGTTACCTGGAGAATCAGCTTTGGACAATGCCCACCTTCCGGAGAAGACATACACAACTTCCAATCTGCTAGCTGTTCCTATTTACTATTGAACCTAACTACAACAACTGTTCCCAACAATGTGTTCAATTAACAGAAATTAATACACTAGCATGAGAACCATACAGTCTTTACTTATCTTTATTCAACAATCAATATAACTCTAAAGTACTATACCTTCTAACAAATAGGTAAGCCACTTATACAGAAGTATGTTCTCATACTACTATTGATTTATTACCATCTATAAATGAAGGGGCATTGGCCTAAACATACTATTCCTGGGGCTATGGGCACCTCTAGGATATTACCCTACCAATCTAAGAAAGCGTAGTCTCTTCACAACCTAGACTCTACTAATGGCCCGAGTAGGTGGAGCCTGTGGTTTTCTTATAACCCGCGATATATGATGATATAAGCGGACACTAAGACCTGGTGTAGGTATTACTTGAACCGGGGTCAAGGGATCTGACTTGGATGGTATACGAATCGGGGAGCCTGGCTTAGGTGTGCTTTGACCCAGGGATTTGGTCTAGACGTGATCATATATTATGTGATTTTTTATGTTTTCGCTTACTCTGTTTTTCTTGTTTTTCCTCCTCCCATTTTGCAGTAAATTCTGATACTGAAAAAATAGAGCAAAGCAATTATTACATAAATTGTGAGATTTTTTTTTCTTTTCACTCGTTATCAGGAAAATTGCCCGAAATTCAGGAGTCGGCAACCCTGGCATTACCTGTTTTATCTTTGGAGTCAGGATTGTATACCGATTATCAGACTGACCCACAAAATTTTCATCTGTGAAACACTCAGAGTAATATATAAAAGACCATTGTGCCAAACTTTATTCAGTTTATAAAATTATTTTTATACATGTAAATGCAACAATCCAATAAAAAAAAGTTATCGTTACCTTTGCTCTTTATTTCACTCAGCTCAATTTTCAACTCTAAAAAAACAAAAACAAACAAAATCATAAATAGTTACAGTAATTTTGGAGTTAACCAGAGTTAAAGAGAAGGGAAACAAAGGGAAACAAGATACCTTAAACAACAAAAGCACTGTTTAAACAGAAATCCTGCCAGCAGATCCTGATGTGTGACTTCCCCATACCTCCCAACTGTCCCACTTTTGATTTCCCTTTCAAATTACTGTTTGCCGCGAGTCGTGGCACCAAAAGGGGGTGGGGTGCGATGAAAGGGGTTGCACTATGCTTCCCACTTTCCTGCAATGCAAAGGCATCACTGGACCCTGGACTCTCCTGTACCTAGCCGCAAAACGCTCCCCTAGTACTCCCAACTCTTTATGCCACTATTTGTTACTGCCTTACTTTCTGCTCTTAGTTCTATCTTTGTGTTATATGGTTTTGTTGCTTTACTAGCTGTTTTTGTTGCTCTCTACTTTGATACCGTCCCTCCTTCTCTCTTTTCCTCTACACATCCATCCATATGCATTTGTCCCATCCTCTGCTGCACAATGCTTCCCTCCCCCCAGCGACCACCTCCCGCCCCATACCCGTCCTCGCTACCCCAACTCCTCCAGCCTCATCCACATTGCTTTACTAGCTGTTTTTGTTGCTCTCTACTTTGATACCTTCCCTCCTTCTCTCTTTTCCTCTACACATCCCTCCATCCATATGCATTTGTCCCATCCTCTGCTGCACAATGCTTCCCTCCCCCCCTGCCACCACCTCCCGCCCCATACACGTCCTCGCTACCCCAACCCCTCCAACCTCATCCACATTCCTCCTCTCCCCTCCCTCCCCTTTCCCTGTGTACTATGGGATTCCAGATTCATCTGCAAAAAACTCCAAAAAAAAAAACCAAACATAATCTCTTTTTATCTACCAATCTAAATCTCCTGGCCCTTACTGAAACTTGGCTCACATCTCACTTCCTCCCCTAGGGGCCTTTCCTTCTCCCACCCCCCAGACCCGCTGAGCACCCAGGGGACAGGGTAGACATTTTACTCTCCCTACAGTGTACCTTCAGTATCATTCCCACCGAGCCCTTACTCACATTCTCCTATTCAAAGCCAATTCCATCTGCCCATTAACATCAGGGTTGCTGTTGTCCACCCCACGGACCCCACTCTGATCTACCTTCACTAATACTCGATGACTTCAACTTCCCCATCAATAACCACTTAGACCCTGGCACCCATAAACTTCTCTCCTTAACTTCCACTGTTGGACTCCACCAATGGCCATTTTCTTGCCCATAGTCTTCACCGGCTCCTGCACCCTGTCCATTCTCAAAAAAAGCACACCTTAATCCCACTCTTCCCTCTAACTACCGGCCATCTCCCTTCTCACTTTTACCTCTAAGATACTTGAAAGCTTGGTATACAACCGTCTCATTACTAACTTTAAAGACAACCACATCAAGGATCCTCTCCAATCTGTGTTCCGCCTTCGACACCATTGATCACACTCTCTTCAAACCTTTCACTCCCTAGGACTCTCAGGCTCTGTCCACTCTTGGCTCACCTCCTATCTCTCCGATTGCTTCGTCACAGCGATGACCCCCAGCTCCTCTTCCACCACTATTCCTCTTCCTGTTTGTTTTCGTTAGGGCTCTGTACTTGGCCCCCTTCTCTTCTCCCTCTACACTACCTCCCTCTGCACTCTCATTAACTCTTACAGCTTTCAATACCACCTCTACACAGATGATACACAAATCTATCTCTCTTCCCCTGACCTCTCCCCTCTGCTCCTTTCCAAGTTTTCTGACTGCCTCTCTGCTTAGATGTCCCAGCGCTTCCTGAACAACACCATCACCTTCACTACCCACGTCTGCTACCTAGGTGTCATCCTCGACTCTTCACTCTCCTTTACCCCCCACATCCTGCTACTTTCGCCTCTGCCACATCGTCCGTATCCATCCCTTCCTCTCCACTGAAGCCACTAATATGCTCATTCACTCTCTTGTCATCTTCCATTTAGACTACTGTAACATTCTTCTCTGTGGCCTCCCAACAACTCTCTTATCTCCCCTTCAATCCACCCTTCATACTTAATGCAGTAGCAAGACTCATCTTTCTGACCTGTCGCACCATCTCCACTTCCCTGCTCTGTCAACCTCTACGCTGTCCTCCTGTCCCCAACAGAATTCTCTTAAAACTCTTCATCCCCATCCTACAAAGTTCTCTCCTCTTCCTCTGCTCCCTACCTCTCCACGCTCATCTTCCATCCACACACTATCACATCCCCTTTGCTTTGCTAATGACCGCAGTCTCACTCTTCAACTGATCACCACCTCTCATTCACACATACTTCACAGGACTTCACTCGAGCTTCCCCCTCCACTGGAACAGCCTACCACAATCTATTAGGTGCTCACTCAAAACTCACTTAACCTATTAAATGCTCCCTCAAAACTCACTTCTTCAGAATGGCCTACCCCTCCTCTACCTAATTCCTCTATCCTCTCCCCCTCATCCCAATTAATAGGATACTTTCCTTTGTGAGTTTTTTCTTCTCGATTAATGTTTTATATATCTGGGTTGTACTTTGCTGTACTGTGTCATTTCTCTCTCTCTTTTGCAAAAAACATTTCTATGCCAATTATTACAGATGTGATCATATAATATGTGATTCTTAATGTTTGGTCTTACTCTGTTTTTCTTGTTTTTCCTCCTCCTGTTTTGCAGTAAGTTGTGATACTGAAATAAAGACCAAAGCAATAAAATTACATAAATATAAGAACAGAACTACGGATGTTTCTGGAAATGGGTCATTTTTCCCTTCACATAAATAATGCGCTCTCCCTGCTCCACTATCCAGTTCCAGCTTACCAATGTAGCTGCTGCCTGTCATACAGTATAACAGCATCCAGCCTGGACTGACTCACCAGAGCAGAAAGAGCATATGTACAATCCGGTGTGCCTTACACCTTCCCAGCAGCCACAGACACAGAGAAATGTGTGAATCCGTGTGTGACAGCAATGGCAATTATCTGCAGGGAGAGTTACTACCAGCAACTCCTGGGAACCTCTCTATCCACGTATTCACAGTACATGCAGCCAGCAATGCCCAGGATAGAGGAGGCACCTGGTAAGTGACACATTAATAGAGGAAAGAGTAAAGAGCTTTATAATGGGACTTGTAGATCCATATTATAGAGGTTTATTGTGCAGAAATGATCCCCATTGTCTAGTATTTTCCTGTGACTCTGAATTTGTTCATAAATATATATGTACCCTAACTATTTCATCAGGACTGTATAATGTCTTGTTTTGTACTGGTCTCTATGCAGGTCTATGCTGTGTAACCGACTATCACATTGACCCACAAAACTTTTATTTGTGCATGAAGTGAAACTGTCCGGCCACTGCTTACCAGGTATATAACTGCTGAGCTACCAGCTTATCTGCTACATCCAGAGTAATATGTAAAAGAGCATTGTGCAAAACTATTGACACTATTCTTATACATGTAAATCCAACAGTCCAATAACACAGAGTCACTGTTACCTCTGCTATTCAGGTTACTCTGCTCAGATTCTGCTTCTAAAGAAAGATAAAACAAAACAAGTAAGAATAAATCCAGGTCCCAGGGTAAAACCATGATGGATGTCGGGGGAAGTAAAATTCATATTATTCTATGCATGCAGAGATAATACTTTGAAGTCCTTCCAACCCATAGTAAAGATTTGACTGCTGTCTCGGGAAGAACATCATAATTAATTTGCATAAATCACACCCTCCGCCCCTTTCCATGCTGCCATCTTTTGGTTTCTCCCGGGAGGGATCAGCCAAAAGTCGCAAACCTGCATTTACCTCCCCTGAAATTCATTATGGTTTAACCCAGATGTAACTTTCCTCTCTTATATTCAAGTATGCATTGGGTGCAGTAACTAATGATGTCATTCTATCTGTAAAATGAGATGCAGAAGACAGTTTTCATACTTTAATTGGAAAGTGAAAGATTGGGACAGTGACATTTTCATATTTGGTACAAGATACAGGTGATCAGGGCTCCCATCCATGTGATTGCAGGGGACACCCTTTATGTATGTATGTATGACTATATGTCATAGAGACTCTGTCACCCAAAGATAGATGAAACAGATACCATGTTTCCCCAATAATAGGACCTACCCTGATAATAAGCCCTATCCTATTTTACAGTAAACTGTCTAAAGTAAGCCTTCCCGCGAAAGTAAGCCCTATCTAAATCACAATGAGGTGTCATAATGTCAGCAGCACTTGGGGGAACAATGAGGTGNCATAATGTCAGCAGCACTTGGGGGAACAATGAGGTGTCATAATGTCAGCAGCACTTGGGGGAACAATGAGGTGACATAATGTCAGCAGCACTTGGAGGAACAATGAGGTGTCATAATGTCAGCAGCACTTGGGGGAACAATGAGGTGACATAATGTCAGCAGCACTTGGGGGCCATGATTGGATTAAAAGCAGGTCAATAAAATAAGCCTACCCCGAAAATAAGCCCTATGGGGTTTTTTTCCTGAAGAAAAAATAAGACAGTGTCTTATTATCGGGGAAACACGGTACTGAAAGGTCTGTATAACGATGTTCGCAATGCGGGATGGCACTTCGTTATCTTTAGTAACCCCTGGAGCAGAGTTTATCATTGCGCTTCAGGGCCTAAATGACCTAAAATGCAACATCCCCACTTTTCCATTCCTGCAGTTGAGTAAATCTTAGCACACAGTTATTCATTTTTTTTTTAACATTTCTCCAAGTATTCAATTTTGCATTATTATAAATAAAAAAAATTGTCATTTTTATATCTATGTTAATTAAATTTCTTAATCCCAGAGTGTTTCTATAGGATACTCTTATAACATACCCTGTGTGGGTTATTTCTTCTTGATTAATACTTTATATATTTAGGCTGCACCTCCCCTTTATTGTTGGTGATTTGGATTTTATCCCTAACTCTTTAGTGCCAAGTCACTTCTCTCTCTCTTTGCAAAAACATTTGTATTCCATTATTACAGACGTGATCATATAATATGTGATTCTTAATGTTTGGTCTTACTCTGTTTTGCTTGTTGTTCCTCCTCCCATTTTGCAGTAAGTTCAGATACTAAAAGAAATCCAGATCAATTAATTACATAAATATTGGAACAGAACTATGGATGTTTCCAGAAATAGATCATTTTCTGCCAATTCTTTTTTATTTCAGACACATTGTGCTCTCCATGCTCGAAGCCAGTTCCCAAAGTCATGGTGCTGCTGCCTGTTATCCAGCCTGGACTGACTCACCAGAGCCTGGAGAGCATATCTACAACCCAATATACCTTCCGCCAGACGCAGACAGGTGTGTGTATCCATGGCTGAGAGCAATGTGCATTAGCAGCAGGGAGAGTTACTACCAGCAACTGGGGCTGATGTGAAGCCATGTGCTGGGAACCCCTCTATCAGCTTACATGCTTTACATGGAGCCAGTAATGCAAAAGAAAAAGGAGTAAATTGGTAAGTTTACCTTTGACATTTAATTTCAAAGCATTGCACTTCTAAGAAACTTTGAGTTACAACTCGAGTGAACTGGATTTGGGCTGAATTTGGACCCGTACTTTTTGCACAAATATTGTTGTTACCTTAATTGGGATCTGATTTTGGCTTCTGATACTTGATAGACTTGTAGAATGTCTGGCTGGTGCGGTGGATGTAATGCATACGTTTTGCATGAAACATTTTGGAGAATCAGGTGTTGTACTATGTGTCAGTAATTCGCTTTATTGCAGGAGGAGATTGTTAGGATGCAAGCTGAGCTATGCAGGAAGTCTTTGTCCTTGGGGCTACCATTGCCGAAGAAAGCCCCCAGGAGGTGTACTGATTGGACTACAGTAAGTATTAAGAGTAAGAAGGTTCCATTTGCGCAAGGACACATAGCACACACTGTGCAAAACTCATATGCTGTATTTGGAGGACTGGAATCAACAGGTATTGAAGGACATGAAGAAATGAGGAATTGTGGTGACTCTGAAAGCAGGAGAGGGGATTATCCAAGAAAGACTGTACTTCTTGTGGGGGATTCTATTGTGAGCCATGGCTAAACCCTGTACAAGAGAGATGGCTTGTATCCTTCTGCGCAATCCTAAAGTATCAATTAAACAGCTTCATTAGGAACAATTTAAACTATAGAAGGGGGCAGAGAAATAAAAAGTAAAACTATCTACTGCTCAAGGAAGTTTTTGTAGCCAGTAATGTATGACAGGTCATGTATCCTCATTAATTAAAAACATAGGGAATGGCAAAATAAACATACCTAGCCATAAACATAATAATAAGACATTACTAACACAACCTCTAAGAGCTATGTGTGCAAATACTAGGAGATTAGGAAATAAACTCCCAGAACTAATGGCAATAATGACAAGAGATAGCCTAGACATTGTTGGCATAACAGAGCCATGGTGCAATAACAATAATGACTGGGCCATATTGGGATATAAAATATTTATGAGAGATAGGATAAGAAAAAATGGAAAAGGGGGTTTTAAGGTATGTGAAGCATAATAGCTTAATACTGCAAAACATCAATGAGATGGCATTGGAAGGGGAAGAAATAATCAAGGGAGATTTTAATCTAGCAGATGNTAACTGGGATGATTTTTCTGCGAGCTCCAACAAAAGGGGACATTTTGAATATATAGAGATATTTTATAGGCAGTACAAGGAGAATTTATCAAGCAGTTAGTGAGAGAACCCATAAAGACATTGGCCTAAATTCGCTAAGCGGGGAGATTGCAAGGGAATTGAAAAGTGGGGGTGTTGATCATAGCAACCAATCAGATTTGAGCTTTAAAAATTTTCATTTTACATACTGGAGAATGTGAGCTCAATCTGATTGGTGCTATGGGCAACACCCCCACTTTTTAATTCCTCTGCAAACTCCCCGCTTAGTGAATTTAGGTCAATATCTTAGATTTGGTCCATACAACTGGTAAAAGAGTTTTAGAAGTTAGTATTGAGAGAATATAGGATTTAGTGACCATCAAGCACTATAGTTTAATATAAAGACAGAGAGAGGCTCAGGCCACAAAAACACAAAGGTGACAAATCCATGAGTCCAGATGGGATACATCCTAGAATACTATAAGAACTGAATTATTTAATCAGTCACTAGCAACAGAAGTGATTCCAGAAGACTATTCCCTCTGCATAAAAGTGGTTAAAAAGTATAGAGGATGCTGCCAACTACCGACCAGTAAGACCAGTTTTGCAGAGGGAAGATCATGTCAAACAAATCTAATTGAAATTGTTTCTGGGTCACAAAAGTAGTAGATAAAGGGGGAGCCGTGGACATAGTTTATGTAGATTTTAGTAAGGCTCAACACAGTGCCTCATCCATCTCATTGTCAAGAGTGTGGCAACTGCAGTTTAATGCCTAAACATGCAAAATAATGCATGTAGGACACAAAACCCCCCATACCATTACCTATACCTATAGGGCTTTGGTACAGCCTCACATAGAATACTGTGTTCAGTTCTGGTCATATCTCCAGAAGGACATAAATACATTCGAGAAAGTGCAAAGAAGAGTCACCAACATGGTACATGGTATGACCCACAAAAACTGTGAAAAGACTAGAGCAACTACATATGTACAGCTTGGAGCAGAGAAGAGAGGGATGATATGATAGCAGCTTGGTATGTTACCAGGTGCAGGAGGTTGGTGTTTTTCCCGAAAAAGAGGTGTGTTAGAACATGAGGGCATGTGTATACACTGGAGGGTAGGTTCAGAGAAATGTGAGAAAGAATTACTTCACTGAAAGGTAGTTGATAAGTGGAATAGCCTCCCATCAGAAGTGGTAGAGGCGAATACTACTGCGGGAAGTTGTATTCTTGATCGATTAAGACGTCCACATTATAAGGAAATGAACTCTAATTATATATGATACATATAAGAAGGAGATGTATGAGAATGACCATATTGATATTGGACCAAGTCTGTGTAGCAGCTTCCATATAGTCATTTGAATCACATTGGTATTGAAAAAGACCACTTTTACATATGATTTTGTTGCTAATTTTATACCATAATTGTATGTTTTAAATGTAGTTTTATCCTTGGAGTCAGGATTACCCATTATCACACTGCTTACCAGGTATATAACTACTGAGTTACCAGCTTATCTGCTACACCCAGAGTAATATGTAAAAGAGCATTGTGCAAAACTATTCACACTATTCCGTTTCTAAGATTATTCTTAAGCTGGCCATCCACAGGAACGAATATTGTAATGGACTTGAATTTTTCGGGAGTTGAAAACTCGCTGCCGTGGACGGTCACAATTTGTGCTTGTTACTAACGATTGTCGTGACTGCACTAGTCGGTAGCGACAAATTTATCATTCAGAATTTCCGATTGATTATCGGTTCGGGGGTCCTTTGTCTTGCCGTGGATTGCAAAGACCGTCATCACGACCGACATCGCTAGCGATGTTTCTGTATATTTTATTTACATTTTATGAGCATCAGTAATGAATTTCGTGCCGTGTGTGCGCCAGACCGATTTTTTTGCTAACCATTTTTTACCGCTAAAATCGTTCGGTTATGTAGCTGTTTTTTTATTTTCTGACCGACATTCGCGTCGTGTATGGTAGCGATATTAACACCTTCGTCAAGAGAAAAATCTTCTGCAAAATCGGTCCAAAACACGCGGAAACGGCAATCGGTACCATGAATGGCCAGCTTTATGCATGTAAATCCAGCAATCCAATAACACAGAGTCACTGTTACCTCTGCTCTTCAGGTCACTCAGCTCACTATTCACTTCTAAAGAAAGATAAAACAAATCAAGTAAGAATAAATGGAATCAGTCCAATATCAAGTTTGACAAAATGATGATCACTCAAATCAATTTACATGATGAGCAGCAGCATGAAACACTGGGGTCTAACACAGAAACAACATATAAGATGTCTCAGCACACTGGACCAGACCCAGACAGAGAGGAGAAAGAGTTAAACCATGATGAATGTCAGGAGAAGTAGAATAAATGTTATTCTATGCATGCCGGGAGAGAATAAAGGCAGTTGTCGCGATAAAAAAAACGTAAAGTCGCTGTGTAAAATAAACAGTGGTGTTCCTTGATCATATTAACATGGACCACCACTATGGAGTGAACTGAAAAAATAAAAACGAAGAAAGAATAAAAATAAAGAAAAGAATAAAACTTACCTGACCCATATAAGACGATGATCACTGAAAAGTAAGTCCCGACGCATGCGCGGTGATTTTCTAAGCCCCAGAATTGCGTGACTGCGAACGCACCAGGGGGGGAATCACTAACTGACGATTTCTGCTGAGATTTCATATCGTCAGCATTCATCAGTGATGTGAAATCGTCAGTGACTGGTGATGTATAGTATTCAGTAAGTGACGATTTCTATTGACGATATGAATTCTCTGA
>JABWIB010004545.1:30837-41085 GCA_016617825.1 Platyplectrum ornatum
TCGACGCGATTTGAGGCAAAATTCGCGCCAAGAAATCGGACCAAATCGCGTTCGAATAAAATCGAAAGTCAAAAAACGAGCCTTTGTAAATACCTAAAATCGCGCACATTGACGATTTCTAAATCGATTCGATTTCCATCGATTTCTATTCGGTCGAACTATTCGACCTTTAGTAAATACCCCCCTATGTCAAATTTCTTAGGTCTATATGTCTGTACAAAAGTCCACGGTTAAGAACACCCAATTAAGCCTGAGTAGGTGTATAATGTGACAAATTGATTATTGCTGTCTCCGTCTCCCTTGGTTCTTCCTGAGGCCTGGCCTTCCTGGTGCATCTGACTCCCCTTCTTCTTGATGGTTTACACTTTTTTTGTTTCTGGCCCCTCGGCGGTCCTCTAAAAAACGAGAATTTTGTTGACCTCCTCTAAAAGATCCTTCTGAATCACTTTGAGGTGTTTGTGTGTCTAAATCCGTAAAGGATCTGCGTCTAGATGTCTGCTTAGGACGGCATGCTGTATTTCTCCTGTTAGCGCTATATCCGCTTAACCGATGATATACCCATCCCTCTTTGTAATCTTCTTTAAGGAGTTCATATTTTCTTTCTTTAAAAGCCAACAACTCAGACTCAAAGTGTTGTACCGAGGACTCTAGTTTGCTCATCCAGTCAGTTGTTTTATCGTTTTTTAAAATTTGGCCGCCCGCAGTTTCAACTGCTTTAAGTTCTTTGGATAAGGCCTCATAATCATTGTTCGCTTTTTCAATCACTAATATCATTAAATCCATTGAACATTTGTTCAATATTTGGCACCATTTCAGGCAGAAAGATTTATCACTACGCCCTATCGTTGGCTGATTCCTCACTCTAAATCCCCTCGGGATTAAACCTTCCTTGAAGTATTGAGATAATGTCAGACCATGCAGCCTAAGTTCCACACATCGTTTTCTAATTTTATCGACGTCCCAGAAAATCTCCATAGGGGAGTCAATGTCAAATACTAACAAAGAGGTATCATCAATTAAAATATTCTTAATCTCATCATCAGTGAAATGCTTTAGTCCACTTAAACCATCCTTAGACATATCCAAATCCTCCATAGCTGATTATATAAGATAATGGCCAAACAAGTAGCTGTGCACGCCCAGTATAAGAATAAAACACTAAGGCACAATCCAGGGCAGCACTAGCACAAAAAAGCACTATTGCATGGGTGCTCAACCCTACACAATCAATAAAAATATATAATATATTATAAGATATATAAAATATATCACTCAATGTGCTTATATCTATTACTAAGTATCCTGCCTTTTCTATGTAGGATACTATGTGAATTTTCCTAAACTCAACCAAAGGCAGGATAATTAGTAATAGATATAAACACATTGAGTGACTAGGCATGCATTTATAATTACTGTAGGGTAAACACATACGTGAGCATAGTGCGTGAGATATTAATAGGGCATTTAAATACTGATATTTACATTAGGTTGAGAGAAATGGATATATTGGAGAGTTACAATGTATCCCAATTAGTAACTTTGAAGGTTAAATATATTGTTTATAGATTCTATCCAGTCACTTTATACTAGTGCACCGGATTAATCATGATACAACTGTATATAGTGTTAGTCATTAAATAGGCATAGTTATTTAAGTGACAAATCAGATCATTATCAACAGAGGTATAATAAAAGGATAAGGTATTTAAGGGGCAGATAAGGGGATGAAACTATATATAAAAAACAGATATTAGAAAACATTCTGTGGACTCTCATTGGTAACCTATAGGAAACTGTACAGACCCATTACTAGGTAATATCATAAAAATAAATCGTTAAGGGATGAGTTCATGATGCAGAAACTCCTTAATGGCACAATATCCTTGACAACAAATGGTATTAAAGATATGTCGTTGAAACATGATAATTAACATTTTAATTAACTGTATATACAACTATTATTTAAAAAAAATCCCTTGTAGCCTATCAGAGACCAGAAGAAGGGATATAAACAAAAGCCATGTGAATAAGCGTAATGCGAAACGCGTGTAGCTTTAGTGTCTGATCACTCTGCACGCTTGATTCAGCTAACAGCTACAGCGCTATTGTTACTCTAGTATAGGCTGTCACCATAGAATAGATTACAGCCGTATAATATATCGAGCCGGCCGGCTCTAAATAACGCCGCACCATAAAGCGGAGGGTGACCGTCTCGCTCTGTGAATACAGGTATATAGTGTAGCAGACGTCGGCACACTATCCCTGGAGCGGAGACCAGCGCTGATACACTTACAGTATTTATTGATCTATTTATTTATTTATCTATTTATTTATTTAACTAAGTATATTGGAGCAGAGTGATCCAGAGTGTTTTTATATATTTCCTACTTTTTTCTATCTATTCATTTTAATTTATTTCGCTGGTTTTAATACAAACTGATGTTAAAAGTTATATTTTAAAATTTACATAAGCAAGTAGCTATTGTCCCATAGAGTGACCCGTTCAGTATCTCTTTTTTCTTCTCCTTGCAATTTGTCTGAGTAGTAGATATTAGGGTGCACCTCCTCACAACCTATTTAGGGTATCGGATTCAATACTTATTAAACCTTAATAATGAATTTATTTATTCATGACAAATGTGAAAATTTCATCATTTTTGGAATGTTACGTTTTCTGCTTGTAAGACAGATAGTCATAGCGCACAAAATAGTTAATAACTAATAAACATATGTCTACTTTCTGTTGCCATCATTTTTGAACCTCCTTTTACTTTTTTAGGACGGTAGGGGGCTCAAACTAAAAGTTTCAATAATATAGGGACTAGTTAAAATTAAGGCCTAAATTCACTAAGCGGAGAGGGGGAGTTGAAAAGTGGGGATGTTGCTCAGATTTGAATGTCCGTAAATGATTGAAACTTTAAAATTTTCTTATATATTGTGAAAAATTACTACTGTAAAACTGTATTTTGGAAGTTTATTAACCCATCTGGTGTTTAACATGAATGAAAGCAAAGTGAGGGTAAAATATAAAATTTTTTTTAGCAAATTATACATGTTGATCCATTTAATCTGAACAGATGTTAACCAGAAGACAAAATTTATAATGTAATCCTCTGATTCTACAGAGTTTAGAAATATCCCATATAGGGTTGTGAAACGCTATTTGGGTACACCGTAGAGCTCAGAGGTGAAGGAGCTGCATTTGGCTTTTTTAGCTTAGATTCAGCTGGAATGGTTTTAGTGCGCCATGTTGCATGTGCAGAGTAGAGTAAAAATTCAGTAGAGTAAAATCCCCCAAGTGATACAATATTATAAACCACACCCCTCAAGGAACTTTATGCGGGTATGGTGAGTTGTTTGACCCGACTCAGAAGCGATTAACCTTTAATTTTAATTAAACATTACATTTTTTAACATTTACATTTTTTTTTGGTTCCACCTGATGTACAGTATTGATGGCAACTATCAGTGACATACATGTGCGGCGGCTCGCTTTAAAGAACCTATTTATACGGCGCAGGGTCGGAAGGGGTTAATTAGTTTACAGTTGTGAAAGTAATGTGAAAGTTTTATTGTGGCAGGATTGATGTCTAGAGTCCAGAGCCCTGATGCCCCCACTTTCTCTGGATCAGATGCTTTAGATGTTGTAGTAGCTATAATGCCCTTGGAGAGATTCATTCCTGAGTTCAAAGTGTCAAATTGCCATTTAAAATAATCACTTTCATATCATCTACATTGTGCCCTGGGCTGCAGAAATGCTTGGCCACAGGTATTCTTCTCCTTGTTCACATGTGAACATGTTATGGTCAGTAGTTTTTTTTTATTTTTTTAAATAGATTTTTGTCTTTTATTTTATGACCTTGAGGGTGGTGGGGGTCAGCAGGTGCTTGTGGAGTTTGTGGGGAGGGGGCCAGAGTTGCATGTCCCTGCTATGAAGGTGCTTTGGGAGTTTGACCCTGTTGCTGTGTGTTGATGATGTTGTCTGCCACATGTTATACACTGCTGATTGGTAAAAGTGATGAATAGAGTGAAAGGGGAATGACAAAATTCAGCACTGTGAGGGTGCTTGGGGAGTCTGGGGGAGGAATTGGGCACCAGGGGAGGGGCGGTAAGGGGCCATAACAAACCAATTGTTTCAGACACAAGTGACAATACCTGTCACTGGTTTGTGAAACTGTTGGGTTTGTGAAACTGTACATGTCCTGTATACAACACAAGGGTGGGTGGGGGGCCCAAGGACAATTTCATCTTGCACCTGGTGATAGCACGATAGGCATTGACAGTAGATGTGCCATGGCGTGAGATTGAGTGGTAAATGAATGCTGGTGCTTTATTTAGTCATCCAACTACCTCGGTCTTTGCAAAATTTTGTCTAAAACCAGGTTAAAAACTATTTTTTGAGCTGGGAAGTGATCACAATTGACGAAGGGAGATACAGATCCAAAACCAAAACCTCA
The DNA here is from genome assembly GCA_016617825.1 of Platyplectrum ornatum. Lineage (NCBI taxonomy): Eukaryota > Metazoa > Chordata > Amphibia > Anura > Limnodynastidae > Platyplectrum > Platyplectrum ornatum. The sequence goes on from JABWIB010004545.1 coordinate 35,295, forward strand.
AAAAATACCAGGTACACATCACTAATTGTTACTATATTTGTGATTATTAAATTGTTTAAATAAGTAAATTAAGTTTATATTTATCGTGTATGTTGTGGCCATGCGTGTAAAATCTGAAAACAAAATATATAATTCAAAACACATTTATGTTAATTATTACAGATATGTATAAATGATACAATTTAAAAATAGACAATAGTTATGGTTAATGTCAATTCAAACATGTGGATATGTAAGCAAGTACATAAGCAGACTAATGTGTCATTATTGTGTAAACCATTTTTAAAATCCACATGAAACATGATGCACATCAGGGTACAAAATATTTAGAATATAATATGTATGGGAAAGAAATTATCAACCTGCACTCAATCGCTACGCAGGAAGCCACCATGCAAGGCATGATTATAATGTAAAACACAAAAAAATAAAAGTGTTAGCGGATACAATATGCACACAAAAAAGGACATAAACATGCATGGACACAGGAGAAATGAAATGATCAATAAACACTTTTGACAAAGTTTTCATTCTGGGAATATTTTTTATGAAAATTACCGGTCCATGAACAATTGGCATTCGCATGATGCAGCAGCCATCGCAATGTGTCTGAAAGCGAGTGAGTGAAAACAGTGTATGCCATGGCATAGTTATCATGAGGGCAGCCGTGTATGCATTTAGCTATGGAAGCAATATCGAATGGGGTGAGCATGGCTGCTAGGGACAACACACAAGCATATGAGTGCGGCGAGTGAGGGAAAGTAGTGTACGGCATGGCATAGTAGTGATGATGTCAACGCATAAACCACTACAATGTCGTACGGATGAAATGGCAAAAAATACATAAACAACAAATGAAATCTCATAAAACAGTAAACACATTTGTAGTATACACACAAAAAACATGTCCACCATATGCTCGCAATGTTCCGCTGACATCACCAAACAGGCAAATACGAACATTTCAGAGAGGAACCATAAGCCATACAAGATATGCTCACTCGCACCCAGAAATGGAAGGGAACATACGTTTCACTCATTGTTTAGAGGCTCAGTTCGTTCACACTCATGGCCAACAGACAGGTTTATAGCATGTGAGAACCTGAATACAGCACACTGAAACAGTAGGTTGGAGGAGAAACACAGGATCATCATGGTGATAAACAGATTAAGGAGCTTCTGGGAATCTACAATAAACCAATTTTTTGTTATTTGAAGTGATAAGCGAATATACTATACTGCACTGATAACAGACCCTGGACTTTGTGTTTCTTTATTGAAGAACATAATAAAATGTTGAATATTTGGTTTCACTTTCTTTTAAGTTTTATCTGATGTTGCTGCCTGCATTACTAATATTTATAAAGAACTTTATTGCACTGAACGTTTTATTTAAATCTCTCATCTATTTCTCATATTATTTCTAATTTATTGGGTCAAGAAAAATCCCAGTAATGTCCATAGACCAACAAATCATCAGGACCAGCACATGAAATTCTGATATATGGTCACTGCCAGACTGATTAATGTTATACCAGACCAATGAGATGGCCATTCACGGGAACGATTCCCGTTTCTGCGTGTTTTGGACCAAATTTGCTTAACTGATTTTTCACTTGACGAATGTGTTAATATCACTACCATATGGAATTGGAATGGAGGTCAAAAAGGAGAATTTCCTGTGACTTTTGGTCAGCTTGTGCCATTGTTTCTGGACTGGTTCATTTATTTGGTTGCTGCTACTTTCGGTTCGTTCATGAGCGTTCGGAGGTAAGAATCTTTTATTTCCTAAAATATAAACCATGTGAATTAGTGATAATCCAACATTTTATAACTTTAACAAATCTGTACTAAAGTACAAAAAAACAGTGCATTATACAATTACTGATCATCATATACCATAATATTATACTGATAACTGATAATACTCTGATTTTTTATTATTCTTTTTTTGTAAATACATTTTTTTTATTTTATATATTTTTCCTGCGGATGGTGGGAGATGGTGGTCGGTGGCAGTACACAGTGGCGGTCCGCGGGTGTCATTATAATACAGGGTGGCACACTGGGGTCTCATTTGTCAAAGTCCAAACTAAAAGAATCAGCTATTATGAAATATTGATTACTACTGTCTTTATTAGTCTTTATTACTGGCGGGGAGAAAATACCTATTTTATTTTATATTCATTTACATGGTCATTTTGGTACAACAGACTTTACTTGCAGCTAATAACATTTCCTATGTAGTGATAAATAGGATATGTAAATCAAATGGGAATGCAAAGAGTAATGTATGAAGATGATTTATAAACAAAACTCTTTATTATCTAAGAAGGTGTTTCCCCTATTCAACCCTATTCCAGCACATTGAATCAGCAGGGGACAAGACACTGTGTCTCCTACTCAGTATGCTTTCTATGGACAAATGTGAACAGTGTTTTACCCAACATTGATCTCCTAAATATAAAAAGAAAACTGCCTTTATTTTTTTTAACCCCTTACCCCATGCATACCCGATGTTTAGGGCTAGCAAAATAGAATTGCATCTATATTTGGTGGTGGGGGTGGGGGGGTGTATGTGTGCGTGTGTGTTGGGGGGGGGAGGCGGTAAATGTTGCCCCGCCATCTTGAACTGAGTGCCACTGGCCGCCATCTTGCCAGGCTGAGCCGAGAGAACTGTAGCCATCCATTGATAAGGTGTCTGATATAGTCGGCACCACTGTGCCAGAGTGAGTGACAGGGTCACTACCCTGTCAACGCAAATTCATCTGATACACGAGATTCTGGGCAGCCGACTACCACCTTACTGTGGGAAACCCTAGCCTGCACACACAGACAACAGTGTGTGACCACAGTGCACTGATACCAAAAATAATACATTGCCTGCGTACCAAGCATCTTGTGTTACACTGATTTCAGTTGTGGGTTGATATGGATGCATTCATATACCAGTGAACAAACTATTGTCTCTTAGGAACTCAGGGGCAGGCCCTTGACCAGGAGCTGGACTTGTGCTGAGTATAGTTTACCTTGTAGATGATAAACCTGTTTATTGAATTGTTGATGAATCATTGACCCCTGTTAGTACCATATTTTATACTATTGATTTTATAGAGCTAAGATAACCTAGAGATAGTAGTAGAAGGATTATCTGAATTCATTTAGTGTAAGTGGAGGTTGTGTGAAAACTGTTTTGTAATAAAACCATAAACCATAAACTAACGTGCTTCTGATTATTATCCACTGGGAAGAAAGAGAGCTTTGGGCACACCCACATCAAGTACCTTCCTACTTGAACCACCGGTGGCCACGCAAAATATATATTCTATATCCTTCAGATGTCTTGTTATACCAAGACATATATATAATATATACCATGCGTGATGAAGAGACCCGAGTAGTCTTGAAGCTCGCATTTTAACATCATTGCTTTTATTTCTTGTAGCCATTAAAATGTATCATATCTAGAAGATTTCCTTCAATGAAGAACAACAAATCTATCTTATTTACCTGGCTAATACGTTACTACATATATATATATATCTATATATATATATATATATATATATATATATATATATATATACACATACCGTATATACTCGAGTATAAGCTGATTTTAAACTGGGATAACTCATTGACATCATACAGGACAATGAAACCGAACAGTTAGTCTCCTCATACAAACCCATCACACTACTTAATCAGGACTTTAAGCTCCTGGCTGAGATCATGGCCAATTGATTGCAGATTTTGCTGCCCTCAACTATCATAGCCTCTCATAAAATAGACAAGGTACTCACACAGCAATTACTTCTCAGCTTAGACACTGAGAAAGCCTTTGATCAAGTTTCCAGGGAGCATCTCCAAGCTATCTTCTGAATCTGGAATTTTGGCATGGGTTTTGCTAATTTTATTAAATTTCTTTATACTTTTCCATCCACCTCCCTGTTAATCAATGGAAGCAAAGGTCTCCCTAGGTTGATGGCCCGAGGTACCAGACAAGGCTGCCCTTTATCCCCCCTTATATTTAATCTGGCACTGGACCCCCTCCTACGACTACTTCAACAATCACCTGATTTCCATGGCATTTCCATAGGCCCATTGATGGTTAAAATTAGGAAATTTGCAGACGACCTGCTATTATATGTGGCCGGTCCCCAGACCTCCCTTCCCACCATTTTCAACTTGATACATGAGTTTGGCCTGGTGTCTGGTTTTTCCATAAACCAGGCCAAATTGGTGGCACTAAGGTTAGGCCCCAGCCATCAACCCTCCTGGCATGATCAGTTCCAGATTTCCTGGGCGAAGCCTTCCCTGACCTACCTCAGCCTGTGATTATCCAAGAACCCCCATACCCTTTATGACTCAAATATAAATGATTTGTTATTGACCACCTGTACCTCACTGTCCCGCTGGCATACACTCCCATTATCTTACTCGGGTCGGGTGTATCTAATCAAAATGGTAATCTTGCCTCAGCTTCAATATCCTCTTCAGATGCTACCCATCCTCTTTCCGCCGGTTGATGAACATACCCTCACTTGGGCGTTAAGGGTTTGCCCTTGCCAAACTCCAACAGCCCAGAGCGAATGGGGGCTTAAACATCTCTAACCGCAAATTATACAACCAAGCCTGCCATCTTCGTCATATTAGAGACTGGATCCATAACACTGACTTTTACACAAACACAAGTTTGGACAGCGCTCTACTCCAGTCATTTTCTCTCCCCTATTTCCTCCATGCCACCTGCTCCCAACTTCGCCAGGAAATACAACTGAACCCTCTATTAATGACATCTTGGTCCACCTGGAAGGCAGTGCGCAAGAAAAAGGGCCTCTTATTTCATCTCTCCATATCTCCGAATTTCCAAAATGGAAAGGCGTATTTACTAGCTGGGTGCTAGTATTTGTACATTGCTTCAATAAAAAAGGTTTGAAAAAATAAAAAAAAAGAAGTTACAACATACAGACCACTCACATGAAGGATGTCAGTTCCATCTTCTATCCTCCAGAGCAGCCTTCCTGCACATCAGGGTCTTCACCATCATACAAAGGCAGCTTGGATTTTACATCGGATGACTACTCCTGCAGTATGAACTATGATGGACTGCTAATATAGAGAAATGGTTACGGTGCTGTATTTTGGTATAATGAGATGTTTTATTTAATTATACATATTAAAAAATTTGTTTATGTATATGCATTTTATCACCTCAATGGCATCCCCAATCGAGGCCCCCAGCAATAGCAGTTGTGCCCACGATGTCTTGTAGGCCTATGGATGCTGGTCTAAGGTGTCCAAGTAGGCTGCTGCTATCTCTGGCTTTGGCGTATTGTAGCCTCCATTTGGCGGAATGCTGTGACCTGACTCCTCTGCCCTGGCGATGACCCTTGTGCGGCATTCTCCATGCTCTTTCCAGGCCTGACACTCCTGCCTTTGACTTGCTCTGGCCCCGCACAGGTCCTGGTCCTTCCACTGCTGGTAGGGCATAGACCTCTGTCCTATCACCACACTGTTCTGCACCACAGGACTGTCTTCCTCTGAGACCTCTTTGGACGTGTCTCCCTAGAACACCTGGCTCATATTAAATGTGAATTGTCTCTATCATATCTATTGTCAGTGGTTACTATCTGACTACTTAAAGCTGGTGTTCAGAGCCTGCCTAAAAGAAGGTGACTGGCCCTCCTATCCGTCTTTTTCAGTCAGTGTGAACAGTACTTAGCTGGCTTTCTTCTCCCATTGTGTTTGTGCAGCGCTGATTGTGAACAGTGCAGACCCTGCTTTTTTT
>JABWIB010004546.1:0-14681 GCA_016617825.1 Platyplectrum ornatum
ACCCCAAAGTGTCTGCAGCATCGTACAATGGGGAATATAGATGAGACAGACATTCTAAAGGAGATGGGGGTTTGATACATAGGGGCAAATATACATACACTAGGGACAATTTAGTCGGCTTCCAATTAACCGGCATGTTTTTGGGGGTGTTAGAGGAATTCCGCGGAACTGCACATAGACATGGGGGAGAACATACAAACTCCACACAGATAAGGCCCTGTCTGGGAATTAAATTTACAACCTTAGCACTGTGAGGCATCAATGCTACCTAATGGGTCATCCCCAACATATATTATAAAGTGCCATCTTAGACCTCAAATTCACTTTATACAGTGTGCCAGCCCAGACCATTAATATAACCTACAAGTAATAGGATACTTGCAACTGCACATTGCATACCTAACCCACGCTTCCCTGGNGTCCTGCCCCTCCATTGGGAAAGGTTCAGTTTTGTAACTCTGGATTTGCTGGATCCAGATACATAGGGGAAGGTTAAAGAACACATATGCGCATTCAAAGGATGCGATTGCTTTTCTGCTATCTGAAAATGACTGTTTAATGTGTGCCTGGATCCAGTATATGTCTATAGCATAATTTTTTCTCTCTGCAACCTATCTATTATCAACAACCTTTGAAGAATCTTTTACAATGAGTTCTTTCCAATATGTATACCATATTGTATATGCCTAGACTAATACTGTATATAGTATAAACCATCTCAGCAACTTTGGGGCAGGACCACAGACCAACTACAGTCTCTTGTGGTCACCGCAGGTAATGCATTAAACCAATGCCTAAACTTAAGCAACTGAAGCTTGTACACAACCATACTGCAGCATCTTGTGGCCAAAATAGAAAATGACACCGCAANCACAGCCACGTGGCGTCAGGTTGGTCCCATTTCTTGAGAAATCACAAGATACATCGCACAGCAATTTGTTTGTTTGTGCAGTAACTGTAGAGGAAAATAATAGTATGTGGTGTGATTAGGTTGAAAGCAGCTGAAACTATGAGGGAAACACACACATTTCCACCTACGCTGGCATCACAGTCACTTATTATTCTCCTGACATGACAAGCTACATCTTATTAATAATACCATCTGGGATGTTTTAATGGTTNTATACTGTGTGCCTTGGTCACCTTCTCTCTTTTGTATCACTATTTTTGTGAAATAGTGTGAAGATGACGTTTTTTTTCAAGAATTTTCTTTTATGTGACGAATACAAAGACAACATTGAAATGACAACAGTTTATTGCATATGTAAAATTCTGGTCTACAGTATGTGATGACATACATAGAGTATGTGAGGGTCCANTACATTGGAGATGGCGCCACAAAACCAGCTTGTACCATATTGGATATTGAACAGAATATGGGAATTACATGGATAATTATAAGAACACAAAGCCCTTGTGACATTTACGTAAACCATTTCACAGAAAACAAAAGAAATCTGCAAACCTCCAGTACAAATATGTCAAAAATAATTTTTGTTGTCATAGGGTAACAAAATTGTTTCTGTGCCCCATTCTATAAATAGAATTCCCCAATTAGTTTTTACATTTNCAAACAAAATCTATGTGTCTGTATATAGACAGCTTAGTTGAGTGTGTATTGACAGCATTTACAAAACTTCTCATGAATACTGGGTATAGACAGCAAAATGCTTGTTTCACTATATTTAGCCAACAAGCTCATGTTTGTGTCCAACAACTGGAATACACTTTCTGGTATGTAGACAGCCAAGAGGGTTGTCATTCAGGACGGCAACTTAACCAGAGGATGGATTTACATATTAAATTATTTTACACATAGAGGTGATCAATGAAGGAAGACAGGCATAGCTAGGTCATACACGGATCATGTCAACTTCACATGTAGCTGAGCACTCTCAAAACATTTGATATGTTACATATAATACATGGATATGGGACACAGCATCAACTGAGATGCTATAACAATTGGACAACACTGATCATGCTTATGGTACTTTAAACTCTTTCCAAGTGGAGCTGACCATTTTGTGGGCTCAGCCGCTATGATACGAATCACAAAATTTAACTGCATGCTGGTGGACCAGTGCAAATTTTTAGAACACCATCCTATATTTACGAAACTGCGAGAATAGAAAAAGGGAGATGTTGCCATAGCAACCAGAGTCTAGCTCACTAGCTCCCCATTACATACTAGACAATGTAAGCTAGAATCTGATTGGTTGCTATGGGCAACATTAACACTTTTCCTTTCCCACAGTTCAAGAAATCTAGTCCCTGCAGTTGAGAATAAAGCCTATTGAAAATGCCATTATACCAAACGATTTCTTGCCTATTTTAATCATTGAATGATGGCTTTATGACACATAGTGCAAGTGAAAAGTTAGTATAAAACATTTGCAGACAATGCAACCAAAATACTCCTTACAATGTGCTGGGCAATACTAATGTGAGCAGCATTCTCATGAATATTAGGGGCATAAAACGTAAAAAATTTCCTTAAGGCCGACTGCATCACAGTTCGAACATAAGAGGGTGGAAAATTATATCTGGCAGTAACATGAATTATTGTCCATCTCATGACTGCAGTGTACACTGGAAACAGCCAAATGTTGGTTCACAGTAAAAAGCACAGATGAGGCATCCAACAAGACAAGTCACTTCAATGGCAGCTATGTCTTTTGTAAAACACCTGAACCTCGAATGGCAACCTAGAATTTCCTTTAAGAAAACAGAACTGTTAACACTTAATACACGATATGTATTATGGGAAACTGGTAAATACTCTAGGGGCTAGATTTACTAAACCGAGGGGGAAAAAAAAAAGAAGTTGCCCATGGTAACCACATTCGAGATGACAATGTAACATGCAATATCACTTCTATTTTTCTGCAGTTNAGTAAATTTAGGGCTTAACAGGACTAGAGGATTTACAGAAGCTAGATAGGAAAGGTATACATCAAACCAGCTTAAGACTGGATAATGTGGAACAGAATTTGGAGTGTTGGGATGTGACACTTTATAATGTTTCTTAAATATCACCACAGCACTGTGGCATGAAAGCATGCTAATATGAATTCACCCGTGCTGTCAGTAGCTCTAAAAAGTTTCAGTTCCAACAGTAACAGCTAGGTGGTGTATCAATGCAGAAGATAACCATTGTCAATGGCAGGACAAGATGTGTGCTGTTACGCATTAATGCTACTTTTTNACATCAGCATATTGCGACATAACAGTATTTTAGAAACGTTATAAAGTGAACCAGCATCATAGTCAATCATTAAAGTTCACAAAATTCAGCAGTAACTGAGGCAAAACTAAAATGAACAGACACGTTTTCCTTACTTAAGGAACATTTAGAGTTTATGTACCATATTCTTTATCATATACTTTTATACTCTGTAAGTTCTCAACATTCTGTCTTTGCATTCAATAACCCCTGTACAGACTGACACAACGTTCCGATCATTGGTGATACTGCAAAGTGCAAATGCAATAATCAGAGCAATAGTGTTACTGGCATGCACCCATCCTGACAGGCCTGGCTAGCAACCATTAGATTATTCAGGAAATCTAACCAGTCTGATAATCGTGTGGGAGCAGTTTGTGACCCTCAAAAGTTCTGCCAAATCGATCCATAATAATAAATCCAATTAACTAATAATAGTCTTTACAGTAAAGTGTGCAGCCAGCATTACTATTACTACTGATAATATACATGTATCAGAGTATTAAATGCTCTCCCATAAAGGAACAGCTACTTCAATATCATTTCAATAGAAGCACCAAATATTTAAAGAATGATAAAAAGCAAATTGATATTTTAAAAAGGTTTTTTAAATAAAACAGATGTGACACTTTAGGTTTCTAAAATACCACCATTAAGAATGCAGAAGATTACCATTGTGAATGGCAGGACAACTGGTGTGCTGTTACGTATATGTCNTTCCTGAAATCTACATGTGGTGGATCCAGCCATACATAGCGCATGGTGGTATTTTAGAAAAACNATAACGTGTCACATCTGAAGCTGGTTGCTGCAGTTAGTAGTAGCTGGACATTGCTTCACGGTTGTGGTTTGGTAAGATTTAGACTATGGCGTCAATACCATTTCCCCAAGAAGGCTTGGAAGGCAGATGCGTACTGCGATATACTAGAGTTGACACANTGGGAAGAGAAGTATTGATAAATATTATCTAGGAATAATTCTCCTTTTGGTCCATGAATATGTACAAGCTCACAGCAACTGAACTTCCGTAGGAGTGATATATGGAATATAAACATGTGCTNCATTTCCTCAGTCTCCATTTTTTTTTCTTTCGTTCACAAAGATGGAGGAGTCAGTGAAGCATGCTCTGTTTCCTCCTCCCATCACAGTATGTGCTGATAAGAAGGACATGCACGCTAGGTTTCCCTTCTTCATTGCGTATATCCCATGAACGCAGAATGAACAGGTCTTATTCGAAATGAAGAGATGAGAGAGAAGTCGAGACTAAACTAGGCATTCAGCAGCATATTAACATTCATTAATTTCACTCTGGTCGGGATAAACAAAATAAATTAGAAATTAAAACAGAATTAAAAGTACAAGTGTCCCTTTTTTCTTTTTAAAGCAGAGTAGCCACCCTTATGTTCCTGACCAGTCGCCTTGTTTTCCCAGTTTGTAATACTTTGGTGTATGATTTTAACTGCTGTCCATGAAAGTGTCAAGTTGGCTTTACAGGCGACCTTTCAACTTATATCATGGTCAGATCAGCACCGGAGGAAACATGGAGGCTACAGCTTCAGCTTTCCAGATTGGATCTTTTTGTAGACTTCGGCGTCCAATGGGATGTACATTCCTTTTTGGGAATCCAGGACGTACAAGGCATCTTTCACCACCTGAGGATCAAAGCCCTCTTTCCTCATATCTGTTTTTTGGAATTTATATGTTCCTGTTTGGATACAAAATGACAAATGAATATCGGGGTNCTCTTAGCCTTTAATTAAGACTGCATTCTGTATAAACACATTAGTCTATNAGGCTTATCTTACATCCCCCAAAATCAACAAGATAACACAACAAGAAGGTATTTTAGTGTAGTCTTTTGGGTCAGTGTGGTTGGTTTGCAAAACGGGCCACTACATAATCTGTATAGTACCCAATAGCAACCAAACTGATTTTATTGCTTATTTTAATATTACATACTAAAGAATGCTGGCTACAATGTTATTGGTTGCAGTGGACAACATCTCCACTTCATTCCGGCAATTTANTAAATCTAGTCCCGAGTGTAAAAAATTCTTTAGAACCATAGGAATGGATCTAGATTAATAACCACAGACAGATTATCTATAATTATCAGGGAAGTAAATTAACAAGGTGGGATTGGAATTTAGGAATCTCTATCATACAGACAGAGTCGCTATCACATACAAAACCCAGTCCATTATAACAATAAGCTCCAGGACACAACTCCATTGATTCCACAGCAATGTTTCACATCAGGTGGTACTGATGTGTTAGATGCCATTTATAACCCTTACAAATGCAAATCTGCAATCTATCTGCAATTTATAATTCTATTTTTCCAAAAGGAACTGGAACATAAGAGATAATGGATACAATGGATAAACCAATAAGACATTAAAACGTGTTTCATATTGGACACATGTTTTCAGAAGATCCTTTTTTTCCTTAATCCAATGGGTTCTCACCTGTTTTGTTCACCTCAGGCAGCAACCGGAGGAAGACTGGGTGGGAATACCCCGGGAGTGACCTTTTAAGGTCTCTGGCAAACTTCTCAAGGTTGCAGGTGTGGTCGGGGTCTGCGATGGCCGCCATTCCCGCTCTCCCTTCCGTTCCTGAAGAGTAAAAGAGAGGTGGCAGATACCAGGATAAAAATAGGCAAACAACACAAACATAGAAGGAATTTTTAGAACACATTAGAATCAGTACAACTATTTGTGAAATAATATGAAATAAAAACTATGAGCATTCATCAGAAGGTTGGGGCTCAGTACATATGTCCTTTTCTAACTCCTTGTCACCATTCCTGGATGCCCTTATAGAAAGTGGTTCCACTGGGAACAGCTTGTCCTTGTGATAGTGTGTTTATAGGTTATATAAGTGTTATAGTAGAGAATAGAAGATCTACATAACAATGGCATGCATTATCTAAGTAAAATTATCATGGCTTACCTGGAACCTCCACTCCGTATACAACAACATCAGCTTGTCCAAGGAGCCGGCTCAGAATTCCTTCTACTTCTGTGGTGGAGACATTTTCCCCTTTCCATCGGAATGTATCCCCTGTTCGGTCCCGGAAATACATGTAGCCTAATTCGTCCATGACTAGCACATCACCTGTGGTTAAGACAGCAAAACTTATAAACCTGAAAGATTTGCTTAGGTACCAACTATAGCTGCATACCTCAAGGGATTAGACCAGTCCTGGCTGGGGCTGTCCAGGTGTTGCAAAACTACGAGTCACAGAATGCTTTATCCAGTATAAACTATGTTGATAAAGTATACTGGGACTTGGAGTTTCATATAACACCTGGATTGGCCTGGCCTGGATTAGACTGTTACCCAGCCAAGAGCTGTGTGTCATTTTATATTAAGGACTGAACACAAATGGCCTATTTACACTACAAACTGGATACAAAGGTCATAATGTGTTTGTAAAGCCGCACTAAGCTCAAGTTAGTACTGATATTACATACAGGCTCTTTTTAAACATGACAATTATTAAATAATAAAAAGACAGGTGGTGTAGCGGACACTTACCAGACAGATACGCCATGTCTCCGTATTTGAAGACGTTTTTAGCTATTTTCTTGCTGGTGGCTGACTCATTCACGTAGCCATCAAACCTTCGCAAAGGGTCCGACTGGATAATACGACCAACCAACTGTCCTGGCTCACCTATGGATCAAAGATGGGACACGTGTAGAATATTAGAGTAATAAACACCCATTAATTTAAAATAAAATTATATATATATATATGAGAAAAAGGAATTGTGGGTGTAGATATTACAATAAATCTTGCAATCTAGGTTATTATAGCCTGATCCTAGAGGGCACATGCCGCTCCGGACACTGCTCTGTGGGTGGCCTTGGTGAAAGATACTGTGTGTATCACTAATGTAATGCAAGCTCTGTGACTGTTCAGTATATTCATGTATACTTCNGTAACTTGCTCTTTTTTGGTAGCACAGGGTATTTTGGGGACTGGATTGGATTCTTAGTANAGCTTTTAATGTTCCTGGGCCATGATATGACTGTACGGTATTATNGGATGCATTTTTCTTTACCCTTTTTATTATTGGGGAAGACTCAAAATNTTATCAATTTGAAATCAGATATTGTGATTTAAAAATCAGAATTCAGAATTGTAAAACACATTATCACGTCAATGTTTATCAATGTCTAGATCAGTATTGAGGATGATAACAACACAAATATCTAAGCTAGGATGAAGCAACTCACCTGGCTGGCAGGGGATACAAAGTCCTTCAGGGGNGCGAATAAGCTCCATTGTCTCTTCGTTCACTTTCATCAGCCGAATTGGATAAACAAATGGCAGAATACGGCTGTTAAAGCCACAGGAACCAACCTACAGACATCATATCGAAGGCTTAACCACATGTTCTCAGCACCGGATCGGACAAAACCACTAATTGTAATCACACTTACATTGTTGTCAAAGTTGCCGAGGCTGCAATTACATTCTGTGGCGCCATAGAATTCTGCAATTTGAGGAATGTTGAATCGCGATGTGAATTCTGTCCAGATAGCAGGACGGAGGCCGTTTCCTAATGCCATGCGCACCCGATGTTGAGACTCCGCCTCACGCACTGGCTGGTTGAGCAGATAGCGGCAGATTTCTCCTATGTACTGGACGATCTGAGTAAAGAGATCAGCATACCACAATCAATGATTGATGCGTTAACTCTACATGAATCATCAGTGCACTAAAAACTGGCAATATGTCCTCACCGTGCAGTTGTATTTTGCGCAGTCATCCCAAAAACGTGATGCTGAGAATTTCTTTTTGATAACAACNGTCAAACCAAGGAGTATACACTGACCCATTCCAACAATGTTACCTGAGGAACCAGATAAACAATCATTCATCATTGCACATTAATACTTTTTAAAGCTAATTCCAATATAAATCTTTCATTTTCCAAATAAAAGACATGAAAAAAATTCACGTTATAGAACTTACATTACATGAGAAATGTAATTCAATACAAGCTAATGTAGATACAAGATAACGGGGTCATTGTTTCCCTTCTCTAACCAAAATTGGCCACCTCTAAAATAGTAAAGTAACCCTCAACACAATAGCAAAAGGTGTATGTTTAATGGTTATTCCATAAATTTTACTCCAACATATTAATAACCCCTCCTGGTACAAAGAAAGTCTAGGAATTAGTATCTGTGATTGCAGTGCGTTGTTACCTGCAGAGTGATACAGCGGCANGCAATCGTAAATGACATCATCGGATCGCATGCCAAAACCGTAATGGACTAAAGCAGCCATGCGGAAGTATCTGCAAAGAAAGGGCAGATTAGCGGCGGTACCCCTGGAGAATGTACACAGTGGCATACAATGGACAGACTAACCTGCTGTGCACCACAATGGCGGCCTTGGGTAGTCCTGTTGTTCCAGAAGTGTAGATATAAAACAGTTTATCTACAAATGACAACAGAACAAAAATTTGAAACTAAAGCATAGAGAAATGTATTTCGATTTGAAAAACAAAAAAAACGAAAACAAACAGTTTTAGGACAATTAACTCCAAAGTTTTAGTCCCTTCTTTGGCAATGGGATATTAAACTAGTTGTTAATCCAAATTAAATTCAGGAAATTTAATTCGCATGCTGGTCCATGTGTAGCGGAGTCCGAGATGATCTGCCTACCCCTAGGTCAGGGGTAGGCAGATTGCGGCTCTCCAGGTATTGTCAAACTACATGTCCCAGCATGCTTTAACTGCATAGACATAGTTAATACCCGGGATACATACATGCTGGGACAACACCTGGAGAGCCACACCTTGCCTACCCCTGATTTAGGCCTTAATGCACCACAAGTAACTAGATATAAAGTTAATGAATGTGACAGGGACACAGCACAATGAGCACTACTTAATATATATTACCATACCCAGAGTGAACCAACCTAAAGTGTGATGCTACCTCCAATTTGCAATAAACTGATTACCACTTTGCAAAATATAGATCAATTTTGAAACCAGTCTCTTACATTGTTTCTGATAATGTAACTCGTGCAAAATTGTTGTACAATCCCCATCTGCCCTCCCCTCCCCTGCCCGTAGCTGAGCCATGAATATGATGCTTTTTGTATAGTAAGTACCTGTAAATGTCCTTCCAGGGTCTTTCGGAGGGTGGCGAGAGGCACTCTGCAGCAAGGAAGACAAAAACACTGTGCTAGGGGGAACAGTTGCTGGGTCAGTGTCTCCCACACAGTAGAGCTGTACTGATTTCCCCATCATAGAGTAGACATCAGTCATGGCTGGAGAAAAAAACGTAAAGTGTTAATGGGACGTTACAGTGGGGAAATACGTGTGTGTATATGCATACATACATACATACATACATACATACACACACACCATTTACTAGCATTAACATTCCACCTATGGGTCAATGACATTACTATACTGAACAGCAACAACGTAAATAGGCAAAAACACAATAATAAGAAATTCCAAAACGATAACACGATAAGTAAAAGTACAGAACTGTTGTCGCTGTCTAGACATAAAACATCTCCCATAACCTCCTCACCTTGCGACATCTCTCGCCCGAACACCACTGCCTTGGAATTGGAGACACTGAANCAATGCTCCAGGGCGTCCAGCCGCAGGTTGAAGTTGATGAGAGCGGCTTCCACTCCTATTTTCGCCATGCCAAGCCAAAGTCCCACATACTCGTTGCAGTTCTCCATAAAGAGAGCGATAACGTCACCGGCCCGGAAGCCTTCAGCATACAAGAAATTGGCCACGGCATTGGAAAACTCATCCAGCTCTTGGAAGGTCCAAGAAGCTCCAGTACCCTCGAAAATCAGNGCAGTCTTGTTAGGATGTCGTTTAACGCACTCTTTAAAGATGATGGGGATGGTGTTCTTCTCCCGCAGGTGCTTCTTTACCTGCAGCTTCACGCGAACTAGTGTTATAGCACCTCTGGAATAAAAGTGATNCACCAGTTAGATGATATGTTGAAATATGTTTGTTAAAAAAAACAAAGCAAAAAGATATTGTGAAACTACAAATACCAGCATGCTCCCACAGAATAACCATTGCATGTACCTGGCTGATGATGAAGAATGATGGAATATTAGTTTCTCAGTACGTGAAAAGTGCAATGGACAGAAACATTGCCAAATCTTTTTTACAGGTCAAATAGAGGTTACTGCAATATATATATNTTTTTTAATCTGACAAATGACAGTGAGAATAAATCACATGCAGAATCAGCATAGCAACAGCATGTCTGTCCGATTACATCAAACAGTGAGATGGTTGTACACATAAAACAATAATCAAATGGGGTATAAATATAATACTCCAAAAGACAGCCAAATTGTCAGTACACAAAAGATACAAAGTAGTAGGTCGGAATACTAAGTAAATCGTGTTTTGCATGGTTTCATCCAATGTATCAAAGTATGTGCCCCATTTAGCTACTGTCGGTCAAAATAAAGGACATCTTTTGGAACTTTAGCCATGGTTAGAGGAGTCAAGGACACCCAGTTTAGTAGGATTGGTTTATGTGCCAGCATACCAGAGCCATTCATGGTTTACATGAAGGGCAGAGTACAGGGGTGAAATGGGGATCCCATAAGTCATAGTTAAAGAGAAGTAAGGGGTGTTTGGGTAGGTTAATGTGCAGAGTACCATTCAAGAAGGTAAGTAGCCAACTTGATTAAATTGTAGGAAAAAATGTCAGAGGCCTAAATTTACTAAGCAGGGAGATTGAAAAGTGGGGATGTTGCCCATAGCGACCAATCAGCTTCAAGCTCTCCGTTTCACTTTACATACTGGTGAATGGGAGCTCGAAAAAATAAGCTGGACAGAAGAAAAATGAAATATGCTTGGGATAAACATAAGGGTATCCTAAAAGAGAATCCTTTAACAAAACTGATAAACAAATGGGGTCAAGGGCCATAATAATAATAATAATAATAATAATAATAATAATAACAACAACAAAGAAAAGAAAAGCAGACAGGGTTGGAAAAATGGCTCTTATCAGTCTTCAGATTGTGTGTTTCTAAGCAGAATGGTCTCAAATGTGGAATTTGGAGCTATAGCCTAGATATGATCAGTGTTGCATCAGGCTACATTGCAGATAATTATTATCAAATAACCGCGTAAGAAATAAAAGATAAAAGAAATACAGTCGGTTTAGTAGAATATATAAGAAATTATCTGTATTTTTGTCTCTGGAGACGGCGGAGTGGGGAGCAGAGTCCAATGTTTATCACAACATTCAAATCACGCTCCAGGACAATGAACAAACATATAACATATACACAGATTGCTGTCTCCAGACAGTACTAAGGGCTTTTAGGATGCTAGAAAAAAGTTTCCAAGAGCCCAATAAACTGCTTATATTTTTAGACCTTTGCCATTCATTAGTATTGGAAAAGGTCTTTTATGGGAGTATGTGCAACATTGGATCAGCCAGCACTCTTTTTAATGCAGTGTAAACGCAAAAGGAAGGGGTTAAAGATTTAAATTATACAGCAAGTGCCTTAATACCGCTGTCCTGTCCTGTCCATTCCTTCTTATTATAGACCAAATCCAGACTTACGAGCGTAAAGTTACGAGTTTGTAAACATGTTGAATTGCAGGGGAGGTAAAATGAATGTCAGTGTTGCATGCAGGGAGAATAATTTACTTTTGCTTATTACTCAATGATACTGACCAGTGTTACTNTTACACTGTTATTAGACTAGGGCTAGGAAATATCTCTTGTAACTTAAGCTGATAAGTTCAACTGTACACAAGTCTGGATCCAATCCTATAAGTGAGAATGAATTAGACGTCTTANAATTGCAGGGGAGGTAAAATGAATGTCAGTGTTGCATGCAGGGAGAATAATTTACTTTTGCTTATTACTCAATGATACTGACCAGTGTTACTNTTACACTGTTATTAGACTAGGGCTAGGAAATATCTCTTGTAACTTAAGCTGATAAGTTCAACTGTACACAAGTCTGGATCCAATCCTATAAGTGAGAATGAATTAGACGTCTTAAGGCAAGAGACTCGACCTTAAGGTTAGTCGGCCACTACTTGCTCACACAAAGGTGGTATCCAGTGGGGATCAGGGTTAGGAATCTGGAGCTCAAACTGCACCTCCAGCAGAAATCTGGATTTGATCCTATGTTAAAAGTTGATTTACACCAGAATTTTTGCATGTGGAACATTTCCAGAACGGATCTGGACTTGCTAAATTCAAAGATCTATTTAGGCCTCGCTACCATAACAATTTTATATGGGACACAGAAAAAGTATGTGGGGTACTCTGAGCTATGAGCATGTCCTCAGGATACAGTGTTGAACTGGCATCGGCATCCCAGCTACAGATGCATGTGACCCCTGAAAACAGGAAGACAAACTCTGGATCAAGTGTTCGTATCAAATAAATATCTACCATGAGGGCATATGCAATTTCCTCTCTTGGGCCTAAAATTACTAAACTACGGGATTGGAAAAGTGGGGATGTTGCCCATAGCAAGTAACCAGATTTAATCTCTGTGTTTCCTTTTACATACTGGAGTATGTGAGGGTTTCTGCATATAGAAAATATCATGGAATATAGAGTGCAATATATAGATAAATTTTCAACCCACAACAGAAGGAAAGCTTGTGCATGCAGCACAACCTCCAGAGTATCAATGACTTCCTATCATTTTGGCAGAGGCCGTAATGTTTCTCATAAATCAGCAGTCTCCACACTGGTCGTGGATTCGCTCCAGATATATATATATATATATATATATATATATATATATATATATATATATATATATATATATAGGACAGAAATAGGCCTGGTTCTGTTTCATAAAAGAGGCAGAAAGGCTGAGAGAAGAACAAGCCTTGAGAAACCTGTGAATGCCAAATGTCTGCCCTGAAGAAAGCACACTGGCAGCCATTTTGTCATGTACAGTTAGAGGCACAGTTATTGTAATCTTGAAGGATGAATGAACGCAGTTCTGAACTGCGTTCATTCATNCTTCACGATTACAATAACTGTGCCTNTATTTTCAACCAACAATCAAACGAACAGTTTCTTACTTACTGGGTCATAATCATTATTGCCGTTTGTGGATACATTCCATAACTATATTGGTGAAGAACCATACAACATTATCTGCTAGTGCTCCTAATTTTTGATACAATTCTTGGAAATTGCTACAATGTCAACCATGCAAGCTGGCAGGTTTGGGACCTCTACCAGAATAATAAATAAATCTGGATATATTATATTGGATCATTCAATCCACCTGCATAAGCACGACATTTGTGTATTTTTTTTTATTGAAGGCACAAAAATTAAATGCTACAGAAAAGGAGCTATTATGTGTGTGTGTATGTATGTGTGTATATATGTCTAATTTATATCCACACTACTCAGGCTTTAAGTGATGGGTCACTCACCTCACATCCCTTCCTATGGTCTTGTAAAACACTTTCCAGAACCTCCATCCTCCAGAGCCTAGGTAGAACACTAGGGCAGCTCCGATTGCCCGAAGCCATGGCAAGCCTACCACAGCCTTCAACAGCAGCAGCAGGGCCGTACAGGACGCCACACGCCTCATCCTCCTGTAACAAGGGAAAACACGGAGTCAAGCAGATACCTCAGTCATCAACCTTTATACCACGGGCTGACACATAGACGCCCACATATAACCAATTCTGCATAGGGTGCAAAGATCATTTGAGGCCAACATGTCAGGCAGCCGCAGGAGCCTGCATATGAATATACCTATTAGCATGTACAGGATTTAGGTAGGACAATACAACGTTAGTAAAGCAGTAGTATTTCAGTGCTATCACAGTCCAGGTACATATTATGTAAGGGGTAAGTAAGGGGTGCAAATGAAGGGGGGGGGTACATACATACTGGACAATTCAGTTTTTGAATTGCTATTTGAAATTCAACTAGATAAGGCATAGGCAAACTGTAGCTCTCCTGATGGGACTACAAGTCCCATAAGGCTTTTCATTATTAACTTTGTCTATGCAACCAAACCACATCCCCTATAGATTTTCAAAGATAAAATGCATCTGCCCCTATATGGCCAAATGGTTTTGCCAGNGTACAAATTCAAATAATAAAATATTATGAAAAGGCACAGTATGNTCTGAATAGGACAAACAGCAAGGGCGCTCTAAGAAAGATACCACACATTATTCGAGCAATTGTCTCCAACAGTCACCCTACTGACCATTGGTGAGGCAGAACTCCAGCAGACTCTTTACACACCGTGGTTATAGATTCCCATATTGCTTCCCTATCAGAAGAGCACATTCCTGGTTTATGAGTGAACCACCCATACACTGACTGGCAAGCCTGTGCTTTATAACAGTTATTATGGTGATTTATGCCTCATCTTTAATGCATAGAATTGTGGGATGAATTGTCTCAAACATAAA
>JABWIB010004547.1:15345-29780 GCA_016617825.1 Platyplectrum ornatum
GTTTCACCTTGTGGATCCCTACCATTTTTGTGATGGCTTTAGGCGAGCATGCATGTTTTTCTTTAAAGTGTGAGGATAGTGTGTGTGTTTCNACTCCCTTCCTTATGTTGTTCATATGTTCACACCATCTTTTCTTTAGTGCTCTGGATATCCTTCCTATGTATTGGAGTTTGCAACTACATTCAATCAAATAGATTACATTTTGCGTATTACACGTTATGAATTCCTTTATGGGGTATTCTTTTTCTTTTGAGGTTGATTTTAATCTCATGGTTTTTGTCTCTTGTTTGGTGTGTGTTTTACAACTCTTACACATCCCACATCTATGGAATCCCTTGGTCAGNGTTTTGCTTTGTGGTATTGGTTCCCCTCTAAATGCGCTCTGGGTGAGCATATTTCCCAAGTTTTGCGCTCTAGTGTAAATAAATCTGGGTTTCCCCATTCTGTGGTTGTGTAGGAGAGGGTCATTTTCCAGGATGTTCCAATTTCTTGTGAATATTTTCTCTAATAATTTGTATTCATTATTGTATTGTGTAATTATTGTGGTATCTTTTATCCTGTTGTTCTCATCCTTGGTTTTTGATTGGAAAAAAGTATTTCTATCAAAATGTTTGACTTTTTCTAGGGTTTTTCTTAATTTGGTTTTGTCATATCCTTTTTCTTCTAATAGATTTATGCTTCTTTCTACTTGTGTTTCAAATTCGACATTGTTTGTGTAATTTCTCTTAATTCTCCTCATCTCATTGTATGGTACATTTCGTAACCAGTTGTGGTGATGGCAGCTGCTCTGTTCAATATATGAGTTACTGTCTGTAGGCTTATTGTAATTCTTGATTTCTATTCTGTTTTGGTTAATGTAAACTGTTAAGTCCAGGAAGTTGACTTGTGTTTTGCTGGTTTTCATGGTTAGTTTAATATTTTTATTGTTGTTGTTTAGATGTTTACAGAATGTTTCCAGTGTTTCTTGGGACCCTGACCAGATAAATAGGATGTCATTGATGTCATCTAATATAAATTCTCAGATGTTGTTTCCAGTTTTCTGGTGTCCATATATTCTCTTCCTCCCATGACATCCTGTCATTTGGATGTAGAACTTTTTATCAAAATAGAAGTAGTAGTTTTTCAGGATAAAATCTACCCCTTCTGTTAGTAGGTCAATTACTTCTGGGTTGAAACCTTTGGTAAAGTGTTTAATGGCCTCTATCCCATCCTGATGTCTGATAATTGTATATAAGGATGAGACATCCGCTGTGACTAGTGTCATGTCTTCCTTCCATTCGATTCCTTCTAGTTTTTGTATCACTTCTAAACTGTCCTTTACGTATGATGGGGTCTGTGTCACCAATGGTTGTAGTATGACGTCTATGAATTGCGATAGCTTTGCTGTTACTGAATTAATGCCCGAAACTATGGGCCTCCCTGGTGGGTTGGTTGGATCTTTGTGTATTTTTGGCAATACGTACAGTACTGGAATGGTAGCTTCGGTTATAGTTAAAAAGTTTTTCTCTTTATTTGTAATGGATCCTGTTCTTTGGTGTTTTTGTATGAGGGTGTTGTAGCTTTTTGTGATTCTTGCTGTGGGGTCTGTTTTTAATTCTTTGTAGGTATTTTGGTCATTTAATTGTCGGTATATTTCTTGTTTATATTTTTCTGTGTTCATGATGACGATGCCCCCCCCCCCTTTGTCTACTGCTTCGATTATGATTTCTTTGTTTGTCTTGATGGCTTGTTCCTCTTTTCTAGTCATGTTTCCTTTCTTTAGTTTCTTATGTTTTTTTCTTTTTTAATTCTGTTTCTAGTTCTTTAGTTACAATTTTTACAAAAGTATCTATGAAGCTCCCTTTACTCTGTACTGGGTTGAATGTTGATTTTGTTTTAAATTTCTGTACTCTTTTAGTGGGGATTGGTTCTTCCTTTTTCTCTTGCAAACTTGTGGATATCGACAAAGCAATTAAAGTGTTTGATTTGGCAAGAGGGGGCAAATTTTAGTCCTTTCTTTAAGATTCTTTCTTCTTCTGTATTTAGGGTGTATTCACTGAGGTTATATATCTTAATGTTATCTTTTTTATTCTGCTGTAATTCCCTTTCCTGTTTTTTTAAAAGCTGTTTCTTCTTTTTTAGGTTTTTGCTGTATGTCAAGAAGGCGGGGGGAAGGAAGGAGGGAGGATGGGGCTCACCTTTCCCACTAATCCACTCTTTCTCCCTACCCACTATTCCTACGCACCTATTACACTTAACACAGGACTCCAGGATATCCTACAATACCTGCTCCTGATTCTACACTAGTCTTAGTACCACGCCCTGCATATGCTATATGCTAATAGGCTATCTCCTGTGCCTCTGCACACAAATCCACACCAAGAGNTACATCTACTACTACTACTAATACATCTACTACTACTACATCTACTACTACTACATCTACTACAACTACTACTTCTACTACTACTACTAATACATCTACTACTACTACTACATCTACCACAATTACTACTACATCTACTTCTACTACTACTACTACTACTACTACTACTAATACATCTACTACTACTACTGATAAATCTACTACTACCACATCTACTACTACAACTACTTCTATTACTATTAAGTCTTCTACTACTATATCTATAACAACTACTACTACATCTACTACCAGAACTACTACTACGTCTTCTACTACTATATCTACTACAACTACTACTACAACTACTACCAGAATTACTACTACTTCTAGCTGCTGTCATCACTGAGGGAAGATATACAATGAATGGCTATCACCCCCATAACTGAAGAGGGGCCCTGCATGCAAGCTTACATTCATGTTTTTTTGGATGTGGAAGGAAACCCGCACAGACACAGGGGCGGAACATACAAACTCCACACAGAAACAGATCTTACAACCTTAGCTCTGCGGGGTATCAGTGCTACTCACTGAGCCATCTATGTAGCCAATAATGACAGGTATATGGGGAATGTCACTTATCACTTGTCACATAAACTGAGTAACAAATGTCATATAATACATATAACATGGGAAAATGTCATATAACTACATGTCATTTTATTCTAGCAGATAACTACCACATGGTTCACTTGTTCTTTAATTTTCCTAACTTGTATAAGAAGACCAGTGGTTTAACTCTTATACATTTGTATTTTCTTTTAATGTTGTTTTAGATTTTTATATATGTGTCTATGTGTTGATTATCATTCTTGTCTCCTCTTCACAAACATGCAATGCAGTATGCCTCAATTAACATACAGATGTAGCAATAACCCCCTCCTGCCCTGTTTTCCTTATACCTAGAATGGTTACAAATGACAAATATCATTGAGGGTCCCTGTTGTGGATCAGTGGTGTACACTTGGCCAATGTAGCGGTAGGAGCATACGCACCCTAAGATAAACACATCACATTGCACCAGTGTCTCTTTCGGTGTTCTCAGGCTTGTTTGTGCAGCTTGTAATGAATCATGTTCACATCCAGTAGGGCGTGAGACTTTATAAAGGGAATTATTCTGTTTTCATTCTTCGGCCCAGAAGAAGATAATTAAATACATGTTGTTTATTGTAAGTGCGAAACAGCTGTCGTGAAAGCTCTAGTAGCTGCTAATGGGTGGGCAAGGTAGGGCATGTGGGTGACTGTCAGATGGGTTAGATGAATAATGGCGAGAGTGCCATAGACACACAATCCAGGGGCAATTAGGTGAGGGATGCTTCTGCTGAGACATAGAAAGCAATCAATGTGTATTAAGCTGGTCATCTGGCCCAGGGTGGGGAAAGTTCTAATATCAGTGCCACGCACCTCTCCTGCTGACAGCAGATTATTTGATTGGCTGTATGTGAAATATTAGGAGCTTACATCTAATCTTTTTAAGCATGACAGAAGATCAAATATTAATACAAGATGTTCCTAGTTCCAGCATGGCTTCTGATGTTCAATCATCTGGTTTTCCATTATATGGGTATATGGGAGCTGTAACCCAATGGCATTAGTTTACCATGACCCCCACATTGCATGCTTGAGGAGTAGCATTGAATTTGAATTCCCATTGCCTTAAGGATCTCATATAATGTATATATATATATATATATATATATATATATATATATACAAAACACATAAAAGGGTCTTTACACACCACACACATCTTTAAGAATATACTCACCATATGATTTATTAATTTATATATAGTGTGGCTGAGGAAGGCACTCATTATGTAGTACATCAAAGTTTAGGTCCGACGTTTCAATCACCGTGAGGTGATTTTCATCAGGGATAAAAGTTTCACCAAATGCAATTTACAATGGAGCAATGGTGGAACTTTTAGCAGGAATAATGTTATAGTGAAGTGACAGTGTATGGAAGCTGGGTATATATATATATATATATATATATATATATATATATATATATGTGTTTATATATACTTTGTGGAAAGCTAGTTATGCCCTTTGTGAACCTGGATGTCCTTGCAACCATGAGAGATCCGTTCTAATGTTTAACAAACGTAAACGATGGTGACAAGTGAGGCTGCATCGCCCTCTGCTGGACGTTCCGCTCAGTGACCAGCAGAGGGCGCTGTGACATCACATTGATCCTTTAGTAACTTTATACAAATCTAACTTTATATAACAGCGACGCAGAGAAGCTTCTCTATCAGATCTATGTCTGTATGAACCCGGGGGGGCCACACGACTCACACCAGACTCTGGACGTTTATCAGGTACCAAACTGCTGACAAAAGTACAATGCACCAGGCCTAATATCAACACAGCTAAAAGTTTGAAGGAACTTGTGCTGTGGATCAGATCTTTATCTGAGTTAAAGTTTGTGAGTCCTAGAACATGAAGAGCATGGTGCCCCCTGTATAGCCAGGGCGGAAGTCTGGATCACATCCCATCATGCAGACACATATAGAGCTGATTTACACAATATAGTATCCCAATCCTCAGGAAATGCCATTACAGCTGTCTACATTTCTTTCCTGAGTGTAACAAGATTAGCTTTGTCTGTGATGAGGCTAATATGGTTATTGCTAAAATCACTATGCACAATTTCAATATTATACATGTTATCATTGTATGAGCTCATCTATGTGAATTAAACCATTAAAATAATAGAAATCATCACACATCTATATACAGATTTCTTTTTATAAAATGTGTGTATTTCTCTATCCCTATATAGTAGGAATATAATAACCATGTTTGTCACTGTTTATACATCTACATTGGGACGTACTAAAACTTTTTAGCAGACCAGCTTGTCATTCCTTTTAGTATGTCCCCTCTACATTGATCAATGGAATTTGCATGCAGCAAATATATATATATATATATATAAAAAATATTATATATATATATATATATATATATATATAACAAATATATAAACTATAACAAATATTAGTAAACTGTATTTATCTGTGTTTTGTCAATAGCATAAGCTGTTACAGGGTTCTGTTGTATAGCTGGGGAAATGTCATGTGTTTGCTGTCATTGGCTAATATGATAAAGGGCTGTGTGTACCCCAGACAGGGGAGTATATTCCTGTGTCTGGAGGAAATGGGTGTTAGAGCCAGCCCCTGTGTTTAGCATGTAAAGAGGGATCACTGATCCACCCAGGAACCTGATTCACTCATTCCCACACCCCCCTCCCAGGCTCAGCTACTTCATCAGTGCTGAGGGCTGCTGCTGGCTCAGCTGTCAGCACTGCAGGAATGCAGCCACATTCCAGTGCAATTTAACTAAATCATTAAACACACAAAGAGGTTTCACGTAACCCAAAAAATGCATCCAATGAAAACAAACTCCAAGTGACCTGCACAGATCTCTTCCATCCCATTCAGATACATAGTGACTGAGAGGCTGATGTTACACCAGACCTGGGCTGATTATAAAGTGACAGTACAATGTAGCATAGGAGGCACGTTGTGACCAATCGGGTATCCGCTATGTCTATGAATCATGCTGGGAGTTGTAGTCTCACAACACCTTAGGCGTCCTGTGGTTGGATTAGCACAGGGATAAGCAACCTGCGGCTCTCCAGGTGTTGTCAAACTACAAGTCCCAGCATCCTTTGCCAGGTATTAACTATGTCTCTGCAGTTAAAACATGCTGGGACTTCTGTGGGTATATTGGGGTAGGCCAGGGGAAGGCAACCTGCAGCTCTCCTAGTGTTGTCAAGTACCAGCATGCAAAGCAGGTGAGAGAGAGGTGACCAGGGGCGGAATGAGCAAGAAAGTGGTGCTGAGTCAAGGCAGAGAAACGCGTCAGTGTAGACCTTTCACAGCATGACAGCTTAAAACAGCGCTCGGCACTTCACAGAGCTGCTCGCAGTGCATTTATAATCCGCTGTCAGTTCTCATTCATGGAGTGCTGAGCACTGTTATATCTCTGACCGCTCGCTTACAGTGCAGAGGAAAACAGCCCCCCCCCCCCTCCTCTTCCTCCTGGCCCCATCCCCTTTTTTCTCCCCCATACGGTTTGGATTTGACCTCCTACGGGTTTTTTGTATCTAGGATCGGGTTTACCCCCACGGTCCTTGAGTGCTTAGCCACCCGGAATATATGGGTGCTTGCCACCCCCCCCTCACCCTTGATCTTTGTTACTGGTTTCTTCTTTGTGTTCTCTCTTCTCTTTATGAGGGTTCTTGCCCCTTTGGGCTCTCTGTCTCTTCTTCTTTTCCTGCCCGTGGCCTCTTTTTCCTCTGTCCTTTCTCTCCCTTCTTCTGTCCTTTCTCTCCCTTCCTCTGTCCTTTCTCTCCCTCCCTCTCTTTCCCCCCTGCCTTATCCCCCCTCGGCTTGTTCTTGATTGTCCTGGGTAAGTCCAGACTAAACCACTTTTTTCTTTTTCTCAGGCGCTTGACTCCCATGTGGCTGCAATGGCTTCCATAAAGGTACTATCTGTTAATGTGAACGGGCTCAATTCCCGTCAGAAACGTGCTCTGGTCCTGGGTGCTTTGTGTAGGCTGCGGGCAGAGGTCGTCTTTCTCCAGGAAACACATCTCACTGGGACCCATTCATCCCTCCAAAGTAAGTCCTTCCCTCCGTCCTTTTTTGCCTCTGCAGACACTAAACAGCGTGGAGTGGCAATACTGATTGGCCGTGGCATACCATTCATTCCGCTTCGGTCATTCTCGGACCCTTCTGGCCGTTATCTTATAGTTGTAGGTCAGATTTATTCGCTCACTGTCACATTTGTTTCTATATATGCTCCGAACCACTCCCAAGCCCCCTTTTTCCAGTCTGTGTTTCGCCACATTGAGAAACTTGCTCAAGGCTGTATAATTCTAGGCGGCAACTTTAATACGGTCGTGAACCCCCGCTTGGACAAGTTGGCGGTCTCTCCCGGCATGTCTGCCTCCCATCCTCGTGTTTCCAAGGAGTCAAAAGTTTTGGCTAGCTCCCTCCGATCTCTTCTCCTTTATGATACCTGGCGCCTTAAACATCAAGATACTGCTATTTTTACACACTATTCGGCTCCGCATAAATGCCACTCCCGTATCGACATGTTATTTGTCTCTCAACACCTTACTCCCCATGTCCAATCGGCGGCAGTTGTGCCCCTGGCTTGGACTGATCATGCTGCTGTGTTCTTCACCTGTTCTTTGGTCAGCCGTCGCTCTTCTGGCCTAGGTTGGCGTTTGTCGGATGCCTTATTGCTGAACCCGACGGTGGCCACCGATATTGCTGAAGCAATTTCCCTTTATTTTCGTCTTAATGATACTGCAGAGGTATCCCCCGGAATTGTGTGGGAAGCCCATAAGGCCACCATTCGGGGTCGTCTTATTAGCGCTTCTGCGGCCATACGCCGTCAATCCTCGCTTGCGATCACGGCTCTGGAACAGCAACTGACTGCGCTTACGACGTCCTTCCAAAACTCCCCTTCTGACCAGACACTGGAGCAGCTCACGGCAGTCAGAGGTCAACTCCTTACTTTACTCTCTCGGAAGACTGCTTTCTCTCTGCTACGCTTACAGCAAAAATTCTTTGACAAAGCGGACTCCCTTTTAGCTTCCAAACTACGACATCGTCAAGCCTTGCGCATGATTAATACTATTCGCTCTTCTCCCTCTTCTCCGGCAATTTATGATCCGACAGAGATGGCTAATACATTCCGGGACTACTACCACACCCTATATAACTTACCTGGTCCTGACTCCCACGATACTTCGTCCTCCTCTTCTATTGATGATTACTTGCGGTCCCTATCTGTCCCTTCACTGACAGATGCCCAGCTGAATCTTCTTAATGGTGCTATCACTTTGGAAAAAACGCTGACGGCTATAAAAGCTCTGAAATCCTCCTCTGCCCCCGGGCCCGATGGACTTACTCCGCAATATTATAAAAAATTTGCAGCGACCCTTGCTCCACAAATGACTTGTTTCTTTAATACGGTTCTGGATGGGGAGCCTTTTCACGCGGCCACTACCTTGGCCACTATTATAGTTATTCCTAAACCTGGCCGTGACCGTTCTTACTGCGCTAATTATCGACCAATCTCACTGCTGAATGTCGACCTACGAATTTTCGCGAAGATTCTTGCTCTTCGC
This sequence comes from Platyplectrum ornatum, assembly GCA_016617825.1. Taxonomy (NCBI): domain Eukaryota; kingdom Metazoa; phylum Chordata; class Amphibia; order Anura; family Limnodynastidae; genus Platyplectrum; species Platyplectrum ornatum. The sequence continues at coordinate 23,903 of JABWIB010004547.1, forward strand.
CTCAACCCTATACTTCCAACATTAATTCATCCGGATCAAACGGGGTTTATATTAGGCTGCCAAGCTTTGGATAACACACGGCGCTCTGTGGATCTGATACATACCATTAATGCCCACAAGTCTCCCTCTCTTCTTATGGCGTTGGATGCCGAAAAGGCATTTGACAGAGTGTCTTGGGCCTTCATGTGAGGGGTTCTACGCCGCATGGGCTTCTCTGGTCGTTTCTTGCAGGGGATTTTGGCCTTGTATCGCTCCCCCACGGCGTCCGTCTCGGTTAATGGGTGCCTGTCCGCTCCTTTTTCTATCCGCAACGGTACCCGCCAGGGGTGCCCTCTTTCCCCGCTGATCTTTGCGTTGGTTATTGAGCCTCTAGCTATTCGGATTCGCATGAATGCTCTGATCAGTGGGGTCTCGGACGGCACTCAAGACCGAAAAATAGCTCTTTATGCGGACGATGTCCTCCTGTCTCTTACGGACCCGTTGGTTTCTGTTCCGGCTCTCCTTCAGGACCTCGACGACTATGGCGCGCTTTCGGGTTATAAGATCAACCCACACAAGACTGAAGTCCTGGACTTTTTTCTTACTCCGTCCATCATGTCGTCTCTGTCTACTACTTTTCCTTTTCAATGGAATCGATCTAAGATTTCGTATTTAGGTATCTCGCTGACCAAAACCTATTCTCGCTTATATGCAGCTAATTATCCTCCCCTTATTGCTCAGATACTTTCGGATCTTGACCGTTGGAGTTCGATGTTCATCTCTTGGATAGGCCGTATTACGGCAGTTAAAATGAATATCTTACCACGCTTGTCATATCTGTTTCAAGTGCTGCCTGTTCGAGTGCCTCCATGCGTCTTTAAATCCTTGCAATATCACATTTCACGCTTTGTTTGGAGCGGTCGTCGTCCGCGGGTGCGACTGAAAGTCCTGTACCGATCCGCTACTGAGGGTGGTCTGGGTCTCCCGGACCTCTGTCGATATTACTGGGCAGCACAGCTGGCGCAATGTGTTCTCTGGGGTTCCCCTTCCACGTCCCGTTTATGGCCTACCATCGAGGCCTCCGGGTTGGGTATCCCTTCTTGTGCTCCTCTATTGTGGCTAGAAAAGAAACATCGCCCTCCTACTGTGGGGGCTCATGCAGTCATTTCCCACTATCTCACTCTATGGGACTATCTCCGTGTTCGCTTTCCTTTGTCTCCAGTCCCTAGCCCAATTGTTCCTATTTATGGTAACTCCAACTTTCCACCAGGAATCAAGAGGTCCTCACTCTTAATGATCTCTCTTCTTCTCCTTCGTTTCCTTCCTTCTCCGATCTCTGGGATCGGTTTGATGTCCCCCACACTCTCTTCTACCAATACTTGCAATTGAGACATTTCCACTCTACGGTCCATGCTACTATGTCTTCGCGGTGTCTTACGGACTTCGAATCCTTATGCCAGAATAGGAGGTCGCTTAAAGGATTGATCTCGGTTCTCTATCTGATGCTTGCCCCTCCTGCTCCTGATGACTCCCCCCTTGACTCTTTTGAGGCTTCCTGGAACAGAGATTTAGGGACTCCTTTGGACTCGGAGGATTGGGAGGAAATTAGACGGGCTGTGGCGACATCATCAATTTGTGTGAAGATATAAGAGAATCGCTATAAGATATATTACCGTTGGTACATGGTCCCATCTAGAATTGCTAAATTTTCCCCGAATGCCCTGGACTGTTGCTGGAGAGGATGTACCGCCACCGGCTCCTTTTTCCATATTTGGTGGGAATGCCCCAGGATCAGAGCACTTTGAAGAGAGGTGAGGGATTTTCTCTCCACTTTGCTGAATCTTGATATCCCTTTTGAAGCTCAATATTTCCTCCTTCCCTTGGGTATCCCAGGCGCTACGAAATCTCAAAATAAAATGCTGGTTCATATGTCATCTGCAGTCACATGTCTCATCGCCTCGAATTGGCGTCAACCTTCCGCTCCCACTTTCTCCTCCGTGTTGGGAAAAATGTGGTATGTATATAGGATGGAATACATGACATGTATCTTACATAACAATGCCAGGTCTTTTTGCAAAACCTGGGCACCCTGGGCTTCTCACTTCGGTGTTGCTCTCCCTGGATTTTCATGACCTGGTCGAGGATCCCTTTTCTCTCCCTTCCCCTCCTTCTTCTTCGCCTTTCCTTTCCCTCTCTTTCCCCCTCCTTTTTTTTTTTTTCTCTTCCTCTCTCGCTCTCTCTGTTCTTTGGACGGTTGGCCACCTGTCCCTCTCCTCTTTCCCTCCCCTTCTTTTCTTCCTTCCTTTCTACTATCTTGTTTTTCCTGTTAAAATGTTAAAAACCTGAACTAGGCGCTTGGTCCGTTACAATCGGCTCCTGTTCTATGTTCTGTTTTCACCGCGCAAACCGGTTGCTGTACGGACATTCTGGATACCTGCTTTCTGTGTTTTTTTCAAATTGTTGTGCACACCTGTTGATTACGTGGCGCATGTTGTACTATTGCCAAGTTCTCAATAAAATCTTTACAAAAAAAATAAATAAAAAATAACTGTAGCCCTTCTGTGACCAAATGTGGTACCCAGGCTTAACCCTGTCTGTTCATGTAGAAATTGAATGAAAATGTATGATATATTGCAGAATCCATATCGGTCTTTGGCCCAATCCTGACACTGTATATTTTGTGTCTAATTTTGCTTCCAATGCTTTTATTGTTTCGTTTTTTCTTTTTCTTTCTATTCATTTTTGTTTCTACTTTTGTCACTTTTTTGGAGGGGTCTTGTCTCTCCTTCGTTATGTTCCTCTGTTATCTTTCTCTGGTGTGTTGGGGTGCCTGTGAAAATCCTGTTTGTGATGGTTTTTAGGGCTCCTGTGACTTCTATTGTGGTTTTTCTGCCCTCTGTGTTCAAACTCCCCCTGTGGGTCATATGTGTTCCCCTCTGGGTGTGTATTTTTCACTTGTCTGGTGCGGGACCTCAAGTTGTATTCCGGTTCCTTGTATTGTCTATGTTCTACGCCAGGGCTCTTTACTGCTTCTGCATATGTTCTTGTGATGTTTCTCCCTTCTCTCTGTTTGTACTCCATTTCTTCTCCCCTTGTGTCCTTGTGTATTCTCACTTCCATATGTGCTATTTTGCTCGGTCTCCCTTTTCCTTTTCTTTTCCCTTTCTCTATTTCCATGTTGGTATCCATTATTACTATTTCTTTTATGGTTTTTTCTGTAGTTATTGTGTTCCCTTATTTCACTTTCTCCTGTTGGTGAGTTCCTTTCTTCCCTGCTTCTTTCTCTAGGGTGTTCGCTCTCTCTCTTCTAATTCTATTAGTGTTTTGCATTTTTCCCTGATAATGAGATCTATCAGGTTAAAGGAACAGGCATTTAAAACATTATTCCAGTTGTTTACGAAAGATTCTGTTTTCAGGTTATCTGCTGGTGCTATTTCTAGTCGAAGGCCTTTCGGTATTAGTTGGTGGGTTATGTAGTGTTCTAGTGTTATAATGTCCCACCAAGTGCTGTTTTCTTTGATTAATGCCATTTCAAGCTCTTTCATCAATGGTTCTAGTTTTTTCTCTTCTCTTATATGATTGACATTAGTTTTTTCTGTGTTGAACAGCGCTTTTGCTGTGGCATTGCGTTCTTCCCTGTGTTTAAACATTGTGGGAGAGTGTGATATTCCTCTGATTGGATAAAATCCAAGGGGTAAAGGATCTATAGATTATTATTTGTGGTTTTTGAGGTGTATCTTACTCTCCCCCGTTCTACTGGTCACCCTGTGCTATAGTGGTCTCCAACTGCCACTGGAAATGTAAATCTTCTTATATTAGTAGAGTGCCTAGGGTTAACTGGTTTCACGTTATGTTTGTACAGGGTTAAGGTATGGTACACTTATAGTGGTATAGCTGCAACAGTTGGGTCACATGGTGAAAATGTTAGGACTGGGGGCATACAGGGGAAAATGGAAGACTGGAGGAATACAGAGGAATTGAATGCACTGGGAACATACGCTTTAGTGTTCTATAAATAGGACTGAATCTCCCTAATTAACAGTTGCATATTCTCCAGTGTGTGCATGTGCAGAGAAGGGGGGGTCCAAAGCATATTTTTTGCACATGTAAGAGAGACTGTTGCACATTGGTGCAGGTACTGTTTCTCCCTGTGTTTTTTAGTAATACATTTTTTCTGTTTGCATTTTTCTTCTTTACTTTTGAGTGTTCCTAGAAAAGGTCATATCCAAATCTTCATTTTAGAGAAAGTGGATACGCCACAGAACCTGCTCTAACATCAGTCAAACCATCTCACTTCCCCTCCACGTTAGTATTAATCCTGTTAGAATATTTTTGCAGTATGAATAATAATTACATTACCATTATTTTTTTAAATCTTTTACACATTAAACAGGTGCAATTCATCAGTATCGGAAGAGATAGTTGTGTAGACCAAAACCTGCGCCACTTAAAACTCTGGATCCAGACCTATGTCTTTATCCTGCACAATATCTATGCCTGATTTGCACTAAAAAATGTACTGTCCTTTCACACATTAAAATGAAAAGTGTTCCAGATGTCAGCATTAATGATCTAAGTATAAGGGCACTGACAACTGAAATGAGCCATTTTGAAATCATATGACCCTTGTTCTGGCTTTATTGACAGAATGATTACTGATAAAAAGTCAATAAATAAGGCAGAGCTTGACACATTCCCGGTTACAAGTGAATTTTTCATTTAGCATCAGAAATACAGATTCCTACTAAAACCCTAGAAACAGGCACATAAACGATTAATCACTTCACTAATGCATTAACATTTGTCAGAGTCAGTGGTCAACAGCAATAATAATTTAGCTTCCTTTGTAGCTAGTAACCTATAAATACATTTACATCTAGTGCAGTGTAGAGCACACAGCTGGACTAATTAGCATAAAAAGTGTGCAGTACAGTACAGTAAACCCTATTATTGTGTATAGATGCACTGCAGGTCCCAGCAAGCCCATGTCATCATTAATAGCTTGGTCATGTTGAAACTTGTAGTAGTACAGATACCAGCATACCCAAGCTATTAATGGAAAGCTTTGATTTCTGGGACCTGTAGTGCACAATACAAAATAACGTATTTATTAAATAAATGCAAAATAATAAGTAAAAAGTATAGATAAATACATTACTTTCTATTGGTGCACTAACAGGCGCATCAGTTTACAATGAATGAATTAATCTTTAAGCAGCGGTTTATTAGAAAAACAAAGTGAAGGACAGTGACAAGGGATGTACATCATCCTTAGGGAGTTTATGGTGCAAAGAAAATNTTGAAATAGATAAAGTAATGTAGTCTGAAATTAAATAAAATAAAAAGTCAAACAAACACATATACAGATGTATTGTGCATTATATCTTTCTCAGTTGATGCTAAAATTGTTCAGACAAGTTATCGAGCCCTAGGTTGGCCCCACAAGCCTGTGTGGACTTTGCTGACAAAGAGGAGATGGCATACAACCTAATACCATTACTCCATTTCTGAAGATGGAGTAATTTCAGTTTAGGTTAATGTATTACTGTATTACTGTATTTTAAATGTTTAGAACTTATGTTTTTTATTTTTATTATAATATTTTAATTTTAAATAGTTGGGAGTGCTGTTTTATACTTCAACTCATTGATGCCAACATCAATTACAGATTCATTAACATGTACACAAAATAGAGTGCACATCTGAAGGATCCATAGCTCTGTAAAATATGCTATTTGTGTACAGTAGCAAGGGTGGGAGGGAGCTGGTGCATATATATAGTATACATGGGAGGCAGGACTAGGATCAGGGGCGTAACTACCACTACAGCAGGCAGGGGCGTAACTAGAATTTGAGGGCCCCATAGCAAAATTTGTCAAGGCCCCCCCCCTGGAAAACC
>JABWIB010004548.1:45696-56404 GCA_016617825.1 Platyplectrum ornatum
GATAGATAGATAGATAGATAGATAGATAGATAGATAGATAGATATATATTTCATTATGATTTAATTAAAGTAAAACAAATGAAAATATATAAATGGTAATTATAATGAAACATTTGTTTGTTTTTCTTTTTTAAAACCTTAAAAACCCTGAGAGGATGCACATAGGAATGTAATATTACTCATTTCTCTCTAGGTCAAGTCAATAACTCTTGAGGAACACCAGAAAAATGATGACAGATTTATTACAGTTAAAAACTTCCATTTATCGCTCCTCAAAATTGCTGCCATAAGAAATGTGTTAATCAGTTTCAAACAGAACTATCAGGCCGGCGCGTGGAGCAGGTTACTGATTGAATTGGAAGGGGAGTTTTGTACAATGTCACCTAAATCAGCTGGAATGCAATCATTTACTGCACTTTACAGAGATTTAATATCATCGTCATTTTAAATAATGATAAGGCTCCTTAAATGATGTTAAATGTCAANATTTTTGTTTGCCCGTTCAGGGGCTTTGCTCATATTCCAGGTATAGACAAAGGTTTGCTAAGTGGTCACCTAGCATTGTGGAAGCAGAACTATCCTCATAGGTCCGTAGGTGCATCAGGCGTACATAGGGTTGGGTATGACTTCGTATTACAATGTGAAGTATAGGTGCCGATACACTGCACCAATCCAAGGATCGTATTTGCCAACATTTATGTAAGTGCGACAAAGAAAATGTAATATTAAGCAAGGAGAGTGGAGAGACAAGACTGATGTTTGGATAATCACAGATTCACACAAGTTAGAAGTCTAAAACCTGTTATATTTGTTTTGTCTACATGTCTTAGTCCATTATATTTATACATACATAAATACACATAAATATATACATACATAACGTTTTTTACATACATACACTTATATTCATACACATAGGAGCTTGTGCTCGGTAGAGCCGTGAAGACGGCAGCCAAATCCTTGCGTCCTCTTCGGCCTTTCTGTCCTGGCTGGACAAGGTGTTACTCATACAGGAGGTGCNTGTCCTGGTTTCATCTAGGTGCATCTTATTGATATTTGGTAAGCTGGCTAATTATTATTGGGTTGATCAGCACATTATGGGTTGATGGGTTTGATAGTCCTATGTTGTCTTATATTGTCCTATATACCTACCTTTGTCCAAAAGTAATGAGGGAATTCATCGTATGACTTGTTTGTCAGGGTGTTTGTCTATAATAATTTCACATATCTTTATATTCCAGGAACACAGGGAGGAAAACGGTCCATTTCTGTGTTCTCTGGTTATTATTGTTCTCTCAGCAGGGAGTCTTTTGCGAGCGGTGAGAATCTCGCGTTCTAATCACAATGCTAACTGTATGTACTATTCCGTTAAGTATGACTCTCCAGCCTGAGATGATAGAAAACTCTGCAGAGGTCACGACGCTGCCTGAATCAGAGCCAATGAACGTATCTACGGTGATACCCAGCGCACGTGGCGGAGCTACTGGTATTTACCATGCAGAACACACATTCGCTTCAGATTGTTTCCAGCGCTGGGCCGCGCCATTCTCCTGGAGTTCGTCCTGTACGTGATGGTCTCTCAGGCATGTGAGTACAAATATCAATAGGTTTGATGGTGAATTACGACGCCGGTGGGAGCTGCGCTATTGGCTATCCTAATGACATACATCACGGGGAATTTACTGCGAGCGATCACCAGAGTGTACTTGTTTAGTAAGCTGTCTTTTTCTGTGACTACTCTCACACCGATGAACCGATATAATACACTGCACCGCCGCAATATTTCACTCATCCGCAGGGAAAAAAATAGACGTTTCATACAACGAGTTTTAAATTTAGCGGGTTTAATCAAGAGATGGGAGCCACAAGGCAGAAAATGAAAAGAAAACCACTCGGAAACCATGAACCGGATTCACCGGCACATCCCCGTTCAGCAGATTGCTCCGGACATTTGCGCGTAAGTGAATAACGCAATCCTGTGACACGTTCAGAAATAATTCTGCCTCACCTTCTCTGTAGGAACCCTTATCCCAGCTCACACTGAACAATTTAAATGACCCCGTCCATCCACCATGGCATACTCTGAATACACGTAGGTAACGCACATCCCACAGACGTACAGTAAGTCTAAACATATGGAAATAAGATCCATATGACCAGCACTTCTGATGTCCTTGCGATCTGATAGTAATTCACAAGCTTGTATGTTATTGTTACGTCTGGGTCCAGACCGATGTTACAACGAGATGGGTGAAAACTCGTATTATTGGACTGGAACCCGTCTTACAATCAATGCAGATAAAGCAACAGTAGAGGACATTTCCCTCATCAACATGTAATATTTCCCATAACCCAATCGCACACTCCACTTGATTTCTACCTCTAACTCATGCATCCAGGACTTCTCTCAAGCTTCCCCCTTACAATGAAACAACCTACCTTAATCTTTTAGACTCTCTAACACCCTCCAAACGCTCCTTCAAAACCCACTTTTTTAGATTGAGTTACCCCTCCTCCACCTAATCTCTCTACCCTCTCCTTCCTCATCCCAATGTCTTCAGTACTGTCCTCCCCTCCCGCTTAGCATGTTATCTCCACCCTTCTGTCATCTCTATCTACCTGACCCCATCTTTCCCCCTTCTATCACTCCTGAGACCATTTCAGCATTGTTTCATCACTTTCTCTATATTCTTCCTTCATTTTCATTGCTTTCTACTCCATTTCTATCTGTACTGATATTGCACTATTCTCGTACTCCATGTTGTTCTCCATTTGACACTCTACTATGCTGTACTCTACTTACGATGTTACAACTTTGTACCCCAATGTTCTGTATTCTACTGTATTCCTTATTGTACAGTGTTATGCCTACTAAATATACTAAGTAGATTGAAAAGTGGGGATGTTGCCCATAGCAACCAATCTGATTCAAGCTTCAAGTTCTCAGTTTCATTTTACATACTGGAGAATGTGAGCTCGAATCTGATGGGTTGCTATGGGCAACATCCCCACTTTTCAATCTACCTGCAATCTCCCTTTTAGTAAATTTAGACCTTTTTATTATTATTATTATTATTATTATTAAATATAATAATAATAATAATTCCAACCTAAGCCATGCCCTTTAATCACCTTAACCCTTCCCTCCCTTCAGCCCAATTATAATCTTCCCTTTCTATGATCCATCACCTCCCTTCAGCCTAACCCTAGCCTTCCTCCTCTCCCCGCAGATTAATGCAGTAGATTAATGGCGGGGTAAATGGTAGCATTAATGTGTTACCTATAAACACAGTAGTATTGAATTAGTATTGAAATCAGTAATCTTCAATATGTTATTTTTACACTGTTAATAATCTATTGTTCAGTGACTCGTGCTAAATGTATTCCTCAGACAGTATCCGAACATTCCTTGAGATCATTTAACCCTTAGGGGCCCTGGAGTCCATTAAGGGAGGAGCGGGTTAATTACATACAAAGTGATAGAGCGCAAAGCCATAAATCACCCAATCACGCATTTGCTTTTATTGTCAGGATTGCAGTAAATCTATCAAAGCTAATTGCTGATTGCATTTTGATTAATTGCTACAGGTTTCTATGCATTTGCTCTTTTGTAAATGAAGAAACGACGCCTTGTCTGGTGTTTACATTTCCACAGCAAATAGTATGGCAGCCCCAAACCTTATCCAGATACAGATACACAGCAATGTGAGGAGCAGCAAAGCTGGCTGCTGTTACTAGGTCAGCACGGATCAATGTTCACTATCTATTGCTGAAGTAGTGTGTAAAGTTATTCCAACTCGACTGGATTGATATGCAGCCTGATGTGATCCAGATGTTGTTACACTACAAGTCTTAGCATGCTCCAACACTAGAGACATAGATGACACCAATGCATGAAGGGAATAGTAGCTTCTAAATGACAGATCATTTAGATCTATCTATCTATCTATCTATCTATCTATCTATCTATCTATCTATCTATCTATCTATCTAACTATAGCAGGGGCAGACTGGCATGGGTGCAAGGGTGCCAGATGGCACAGGGCCGGCTGCACCGTTGGTGGTTGAGGGCTGCACATGGCGATCTATGGGCCATTACTTATGGGCCACTGCTGTGGGCTTGCCCCCCAGGCCAAAATTTGCCAGCCTGCCCCTGAACTATAGATAGATCTATCTATGTCATATCTATCTATCATCTATCTATCTATCTATCTATCTATCTATCTATCTATCTATCTATCTATCTTTCTTTCTTTCTTTCTATCCATCTCATATCTATCTATCTATAAATCTTTCTATCTATAGATCTATCTATCTATCTATCTATCTATCTATCTATCTATCTATCTATCTATCCATCTATCTATCTCATATCTATCTATCTATCTATCTATCTATCTATCTATTTGTCATTTTCTTTCTTTCTTTCTTCCTCTTGTGCGTAATCCTTTATGAGAAATGCATACAATAGATTCTATATCTACGAGTCAAACACACTTAATGATAATACCTAGCATTTGTAGTTATATGTAAAAGATTTTTTTTGTTTTTAAATATCCAGTATTATCATATAAAGATGTGTATAAATATGTTGCCTATTCAATCAACGTAATTAAATATTAATATTTATTTTATACCGTCAGCTCTTTAACTATTTGTTATTGTACGTAATTATGTTGTTGTGAAGGTCTCTGTGATTTATATCTCTATTTAATAGCATCACTTTTGCAAAGCCCAACAGAATCTGCTGATGTTTTATTGATAGTGCCGGGTGATAATAACAGCACACACAGTATAATTAGATTACTGTTTGCCTACATACATTTTCACGTTGTATTTTGCATTTTAGAATAAGACACATAAGTTGATGCACGTACGGATCTGTTGGTAATCCCTTTGTATCAGATCCTTTAAAATGGTTTAATTACTTGTATAATTCAGTTTCTGGCCTGTGCTATAAGAAGGAGCTAGAAAGGGGCATCATGACAGGCATTGATTGGCCACCTCTGGTAATAGGCTGGATTTTCTTCTACACACGCATATGTGGGTACGTCAATTAAAAAAAAAATACTGTAGACTGTACTGGTAAACATTAGTGAGTGACGAGGGAAATTACACCAGGGAGAGTGGAGGGAAGGCACAGAATGGAGAGGAGGAGGAGCACAGAGGAGAGAGCAGAGGAGGAGCACAGAAGAGAGCAGAGGAGGAGCACAGAAGAGAGCANATAGTTAGAGATAGATAGCTAGATAGCTAGATAGATAGATAGATAGATATGACATAGTTAGAGATAGATAGCTAGATAGATAGATAGATAGATAGATAGATAGATAGATATGACATAGTTAGAGATAGATAGATAGATAGATAGATAGATAGATAGATAGATAGATAGGACATAGATAAACAGATAGGGAGACATAGATACACTGGGGGCATACAGAGGGAAAGAGGGAAATAGAAGCAATACGGGTATACAAGTGGAGATAGGAGCATGGACACTAAATCTAAAACAAAGCAAAAACAATAAAATAAAATGAAAGTGTCATTTCTCATGACCATCATGTGGGATCCTGAATCCGGTCCGTTATATGTGATTTTTAGATTTATCCTGAGTAGTGATCTAAAAAGTGTAATAACAGTGGGCCGCATCTAAAGGCAAGGCGCCACTTACCATAAAGGGGCATTTTCCAATATAAGCCCCTTTGCAGTTAATCTGGATCCAGTGCTCTGGTAATAAAAATAATATAATAAGTATACCCACCTACACAATGCTGATTATATCGTTATTTTCCCACATTAATGACCAAAATACAGATAAAACCTGAATGAAACTTCAATATATCATGTAATGAATATGCGAAATAAAATATAAGCCTTCACCTCTTACCTCATAGCGTCCTCGCTAACAATGTAATATGAAGAGAAAGCTGAAATATAACAATTGATGGCGTTTCTTTCTCAGGTTTGGTCTGTACATTGACCCAGCGTTTGTAATAACTATGTGAAATAATGATACGATAATAAACATGTCCACCCTCTACAAGACTCTCAGATGTTTTTATTATATTTCTCCCTCTCACACAAATGATATATTAAAAAATATTAATATACAGACAACACGTGAATAATAGGGAAACATGTAACACAATCCATAGGTATATTATTATATGTTACGTACGGGTGCAGAGTGAGAGACGGACGTCTCATTGTTCATGATCATTTCACAATATAAAGTGATATACAGGAATATTGTTATAGCACTATCAAGGCCCCCATAGGGCCATATTCATATCTGTAGGCACTAATGACTCAAGAGTGGGCAAAACCATGTTGAATTGCAGGGGAGGTAAATTTCATTAGTTGCAATCAGTATTAGTGTTTAGGGATGATGTTTCCAGCACAAGTGTAATAACAGTGTAACAGTGTAAAAGTATTCTCCCTGCATGCAAACACTGACATTCATTTTACCTCCCCCTGCAATTCATCATGGTTTTACCCACTCTAGAGTAAAGCTGGCCATACACTAAGCAATAAATTGTTCCAATTGGCCAGCTTTACTCAAGAGTGGATAAAACCAAATTCTGTCATGATAACTGATACATCCGATACCATACAGGCTAAAGTAGGGGATACACTATAAGATAAATCGTCTAATCGGAAAATTGGATGAAAATGGAAAGATTTTTTTTAAAGGAATTAGAAGCCATACACTATACAATAATTGCATGGTAAAATATATATATATATATGCAAATTAGTACTTCCAAAAAAATTTTTTTTTTTCAAAACAGAACTTTGATAAGGGTGCATTTTCTGATCACTATGTTTGGAAAAAGTCCAAGTTACGCAGAGTGGCATAAGCACCACATTGAGAAAAGTAGAGTTCTGTCTTGGGAGCAAATCTGATGGTGGAAGGAGATAGGGTGGAAAGTGAGTCTGCTTACTTGGTGAAAAGTCTTTGACTCGCCTCGTCCAACATGNAATTCTAGATACAGCAGGGACCAGATCCAGATTTTACATACTATTGACTTACTCACAACTTACNCAGAAGAGAGAGAGGAGGAGGAGCACAGAAGAGAGAGCAGAAGAGGAGCACAGAAGAGAGCATGAAGGGAAGGCACAGAAGAGAGAGAGGAGGAGGAGCATAGAAGAGAGTGGAGGAGGAGCACAGAAGACAGAGCAGAGGGAAGGCACAGAATGGACATAGGAGGAGGAGCACAGAAAAAAGTGCGAAGGTGCTCAGAAAAGAGCGCAGAGGAGGATCACAGAAGAGAGCGCGAAGGGAAGGCACAGAAGAGAGAGAGGAGGAGGAGCACAGAAGAGAGAGGAGGAGGAGCACAGAAGACAGCGTGAAGGGAAAGCACAGAAGAGAGTGGAGGAGGAGCACAGAAGACAGAGCAGAGGGAAGGCACAGAATGGACATAGGAGGAGGAGCACAGAAAAAAGAAGGCTCAGAAGAGAGTGAAGGAGGAGCAAAGAAGAGAGAGCAGAGGAGGAGGAGCACCTAAGATAGAGCGCAGGAAGAGCACAGAAGAGAGAGTGAGAGGAGGAGGAGCACAGAAGAGAGTGGAGGAGGAGCACAGAAGAGAGGTCAGAGGAGGAGCACAGAAGAGAGTAGAGGAGGAGCACAGAAGAGAGGTCAGAGGAGGAGCACAGAAGAGAGGTCAGAGGAGGAGCACAGAAGAGAGTGCGAAGGGAAAGCAGGGAAGATAGTGGAGGAGGAGCACAGAAGAGAGAGGAGGAGGAGCACAGAAGAGAGAGTGAAGGAAGAGCATAGAAGAAAGAGCGGAGGAGGAGCACAGAAGAGAAAGCGTTTACACAGTCATTTCCACTAGGATACTACGTAATTCCACTAGGATACTACGTAATTCTGGATCCGCCCCATGTTGGTATAAATAACCCTTTCTGTGTTTAACCAATATTCGGCTTTATCAAAGCGTCTTTACATGGCGGTGACTAGTCTTAATGTTTAACATTTGTTCATTAATGTTAAAGTATTACCCATTATCATAATTGTAAATATTAGAGCTGGTGAGACCCTCTTTTTGTGTCTTTCTCTCTTAACCAATATTCATGTTATATGCACCAATCACTAGAATCCAGATAGAGATAGATAACTGCAGTCTCATGAATATTGGGTGTGAGTCTGGAAGTGTAGATTTCAAAATGACAACCTAATGATAAGCACAGAACTGTTTTCAGTATAATAGGTCTATTGGTAAAAATATTATTCTTCCCAGATAATGATGATTTTGGGAACACAGCATTTAAATTATAGATGTGTTACAGAGAGAATAAAGAAAAAGGACTAGAACATAAAAAAATCATAGAGCGGTCTCTAAAATCCCAATGTCTCCCACCTTTTGAACTTTGGTGGAAAGAGTTTGAGAACTCACAGAACTGCCTGGAGGTGTCTGAAGGATACGTGGGATCTACATTCAAGAGAACAGCAGACATTTCTCTGCAATAGATGTGTGTCAGAGGGCTGTCAGAGAAGTATTTGGGACATATGTGTCACACCATCCACCGGATAAAATGTCCAATGTAAGCGCTACTGTGTGTGTCAGTGTGTGTGTGTTTGCGTTACTAACTTTATGTACTTACAGAATAATACATTTCTGGGTTTTATCTGAAGGGTCGTGACCCTGAAACACGGCTATAGTGGGTCCAGCAGATGTTTTTGCAAAAATGTCTGTAACATAAATAGTCATTTTTGTTATTGCTGAGGGGAAAAAAGGATAAATTACCCCAAACCTAAATTGTAACATAAAATAACCTAAAATATTTTCTTAGCTATACCCCTCCTTGGCACCCCTATTTATTTGTCCCGGTAGAACATATAAATTCTAGCCTAGGGTTGACCCTGGAGAAACCAGTAGTCGGCAGCATGGTAGGTAGGGCAGAGGGTGTAATGATTTATGCAAATCACATCTGAAACTCAGCCTCCATACATTTGCTATGAATGGTCGGATGTGACCATCATCAAGCCCCACCCATTCACAGTACTGATCAGGGCTAAAGCAGTGGGTTCTGGGAGAATCAGCATCTCTACCGAGATACTCGGAATCCTTTAGAAATTACAGGAAAGTCGACAACCCTGCTCTAGGTCTATTAGTTCTTTCTTTCTTTCTCTTTCTTTCTTTCTTTCTTTCTTTCTTTCTTTCTTTCTTTCTCTTTCTTTCTCTCTTTCTTTCTTTTTTTTCTATTTCTTTCTTTCTCTCTCTATCTCTCTCTTTCTGTCTCATTCCTTGGTTTCTTTCTTTTTCTTTCTTTCTTACATTCATTCATTCATTTATTCTTTTATTTATTTATTTCCTTCTTTCTTTTCTCTTTTATTCATTCTTTTTCTTTCTTTCTTTCTTTTTTTTCCTTCTTTCTTATATTTATTATCCATGTATCTATCTTTCTTTCTTTCTTTCTTTCTTTCTTTCTTTCTTTCTTTCTTTCTTGCTATCTTTCTTTCTTTCTCTGTATTTTCTAGACCTCTGTAACTCCAATAAAAATCTAAAGATTTAGCTAATATAGTTTACTTGACATTGACGTTCGGTCTAGTATTTCCTTTCTCATTGGGGTCTTGATTGGCATACATCTGTTTCCTGTATCTGCGTCTACAATTTCCTCGGCCGTGAATCATGTAAGAGAAAAACAGCGAAACAACAGGAGTTTGTGACCTTGACACGTCATTGACATAACACAAGACGTAATCAAAGTATTCTCATTCATGGCTTTAGATTCCTCTGTTTTCCCTATTTGGCTTTTGTTTAGAATAATCGCAGTAACTCATTTCTTCGCTTTGTTCCTGTGCGTCGTCGTGTTTTTTTGTTTGCAGTTGTAATTCGCTATATGGGAAAATGGCTCTAAGCTTCGCTTTGATAGAGCACATTTCTGTGTTATTTCAACTGGTAATATCTGCAAATATCACCAGCCTTCTCCAAAAAAATTCCTCCACTACGTCGTAAAAACGCAGAGCCGCGCGCCGTGACTCCGCCTGCTTGGAATATTGTGTGACCGTAAATTATTATCCAAAAATATTTTTCCTGCAGATAAAAAGAGTTGTCAATGGCACAGAGTGAAGGCCTCATAAGGGGCTCATTTATGGTTGAAAACTGAATAAAAGCGGCAAATTAAGAACAGATTTAACCATAGAAACGTTGTAATCCACTGCAGATTTCCTCCGTGAATGAAGTATTGTTGTGCGGAATTATCCTCAATACTTGTACAGTTAACAAGTCACATCTGTGGCCGTCTGAACACAAAGACGGCAGCGCGGCCTCCTCTAAGCTTGCTGCCGTTAGCGTACGCAAAAGCGAAGGTTGACTGTGAATTGATAAAGAATACAACACTCAATCCCGTTACGAACATTTACAAATCACAAAGTCGGGGGATAGAAGCAGACTGTTCCACTGTATATAGAGAGAGAATCGTGACCTAGATAAGCAAAGACTGAGCGGAATGAAAAAAAATAAACAGAACAACATAACTTTGCCCGTTGAAAGGAATCCTGTGGTCTGAATAGTGGCTGCTATGTATTATTGTGTAAATAATGATATTCTTTCTATACCGTCCATGCGACTCTGCTTCTAAGCTTTCAACAAGATACTCTGGGAACAATGAGGCTTTATGTGTGGATTTACTTGTTCAGGGACCAGGGTTGTGTTAGTGGCAGGTTGCAAATGATTCTATATTGTTGTTGTTTTTTTTTTTTTTT
>JABWIB010004549.1:29051-40215 GCA_016617825.1 Platyplectrum ornatum
GAACAATGAGGTGTCATAATGTCAGCAGCACTTGGGGGGACAATGAGGTGTCATAATGTCAGCAGCACTTGGGGGAACAATGAGGTGACATAATGACAGCAGCACTTGGGGGAACAATGAGGTGACATAATGTCAGTAGCACTTGGGGGGCCATGATTGGATTAAAAGCAGGTCAATAAAATAAGCCCTATGCTGAAAATAAGCCCTATGGTGTTTTTTTGTCCCGAAAAAAAATAAAACAGTGTCTTATTATCGGGGAAACACGGTATGTGTCTATCCACCTACACCCTCAAATATCCTACCCTCAAATCCAGAACTCTCTTTAGGCCCATCTTTCACAAGCTGCTTGCAGAAGATGCGTTTTTCTGCCACTGCTTTTGTGTGTGCCATATGGTCCATGATGGATCTACTAGCATATATGTATATACTTAGTTCTGTACCAGCGAAGGAAAACCTAATTAGCATGCCTAATCTGTGCAAGGGGGACAGGGACATGAACTGGGTTGCAAGGTTGACAAAGTTTTCCCATGGTTATGCTTACATATGGAAAAAGAGTCGTGCGGATAAGGTAGTAATGCCAGACCATCATGCAATAAGAAGGTAAAAGTGGGCAGTTAAATAATTTTAGAGGTGCCTGATTTGCAGTTTTTCATGCGGAGACCTGTTTTTACAATGACCATGAATCTTTGGATCACTTACTTTATAGGTAAAACTTCCAAAATGACAATAAGAAAGTTTTGCTTGTTTGCTATTCTAGTGGGTCTCTATTTATTTAGTGAAACTCTCCTTTTGCCCTCTACAGTGTAGGTAGTTCTTCTTGCTATATTCATATGCCATGTAATTCCGATTCATAAACATTATTTACTGCTTTTCCTCTGAGAAGCTAATCTTATTAGGTTCACTATAATTAGTGTTTTTATTGTTCAGTTAAGCAGTTTGTGTACTGTAACTTACTGCTTTGGGTCTTTATAGGCAAATAAATAATTCAACTATAATGTAGTGTCAGGATCATGTTTTTCTATTTATATGTTATAAATTAGTAGTGTAGTTTTTATAGTACACCTGACATGACCTAGCCAGTGCTAGGTGATGATTCTCAAAGTCATAGTGTAAGAGATCATTGGACAGCTCAGCAATATAAATGCATAACAATAACCCAAACACTCATCCTTCCTGTTAGGAAATACAATTATACTGTATATACAAATCATCCTTATCTGATACATTAAAATGTCTTCATTGTCATGGTTGTTAAATTCATGATGTTATGGCTCCCCCTTCTCTGTTAACCAGCAATGTGAGCAGTTCAATGGCACAACTCCCAAGTGCCCTGAATTTAACAGGACAGTCCCGCTTTTGGGTGACTGTCGTGCTGTCCCTCCCTCCTCCCTGTTTGTCCAGACATTAATTTAATGTAATTTATGCTGGGGTGGTAAAAGGGGCGGTGCTTAGCGGTCCAGGGTGGATTGGGGCGGGACTTAATTTGTCCCGCTCACGGCCNCTCACATGTTGGGAGGTATGCTGTAGTAGCAGAAGGATATTTTGGTTATTGGATGTTGCTGGAATAATTTAATGATGACATGCTGCACCATAAGAATTGCTGTAAACCTGTAAATAGTGTTATCCATGGCTATGGTATGTGAAAAAGAAAACCAACCAATCAGATTCTACCTCACATTCTCCAGTATGGAAAATAAAACTTGAATCTGATTGGTTGCTATGGGCAACATCCCCACCTTTCAATCTCACAGTTTTGTAAATTTAGGCTATGGAGTATATAAGCAGCACCAGGCAGAATAATATCTGGATAGGTCCAAAATAATACCAAGGGATTGACTGCCATGCCACTGATATTGTACACCTATTCCAACTGTTGTTAACATAATGAGAAATTTCCTTATTATGTGCAACCTGATTATTTAGCTTTAAAAGTTTGATAACTAAGGACTTCTGTAAGTGTGTTTTCCTATCCTAACTATCAGAAAACACCCATTTTCAGAAGTCTAATTCTAAGCGTATATAACTTGTTTGTATAACAGTTTTATTTGTGTGTACTCTTGTGTATTCGGGTTCTTGTAGCTGGTGAAGGATAACTGTTGCATGCATCCATTTCCGTAAAATATATTTACATAATGGTTTCTCCATTAAAAACAACACCAGCCTTTGCCTATGAGTGCGATGTATACCCACCTTTCCTATAGACTTTTATACATGGGATTTGTGACACAGATATTCATATTCTATTCCTGTTTGTATATTCTATCAGGCGGGTAGACAAGCTACGAATCCCTAATGGATGGCTCTGTCATTTGGCTCCTGAAATCATACGACAATTGTCTCCTGACACAGAGGAGGATAAACTTCCATTCTCAAAACACTCCGATGTATTTGCACTTGGGTGAGTATAGCTAATGGAATTATGTCATGTCAAAAAGTAGATTAACATCTGATCAAAAGAACTTCTTGTTATCTACTGTATATGTCTAAAGAATAAACATAGGTATAAAATTTTTATATTTTCTGGTCTTATATTGTATTTTTTTAGTTTGGCATAAAGTGGAATAAACAAGTTCATGGTAATATTACTCCATGACGTTAGCTGTATGAAACCTGCCATGCCCATCACACCTGCATTGTGACCCTCCAACACACGCTAAAAAACAACACAATCAGGAAAAGTTGCCATGGCGACAGTCCTCCCATTGCTGGTTACTGCAGCATTCATAGCTTGTTTACACTCAGTCTGCCTCAGCTAAATGGAAATTTAGTCTATACTTATCATTTTAGCTGCACTTAATGCCATATCTATTAGTTGAAATAGACACTCTTTTGCCAGAGCCATACTGAGGAAACATTGGTTTGTACAAATTTGGCGGGAGCGAAGCGACTACCCGTAATATCGGCACAGTGTCAACATGTAAGAACTGTATAGCAAAAATCTACGCTTCTATTCTCCCATGGAATTCATATATTTTTTGTGTATAATACTACTGTTTTATGTTTTATATCCACAGAACTATTTGGTATGAGCTTCATGCTCGCGAGTGGCCATTCAAAAACCAGCCAGCAGAGGCAATTATATGGCAAGTTGGAACAGGCATGAAACCAAATCTTAGCCAAATTGGAATGGGAAAGGAAATATCGGTGAGACTTCTGTATGGTCTGGTGTTATACTAAAACAAAACAAAAGTGGAGGACACTTATTTTTATTTGTGATTTAACAAACAAATACTTTCACACTTTTACATGATCATTAGAACATAATGTGTTAGAGATTTCTGGTGCCAAAAACAGCCTTTATTTAATAAATCACTGTTTCTAAGACCGTCGAAATGTGATTGTAATGTAGAATTGTTTATGCATTGTCTTAATTATACGTTGTCTTCACTAATGGTTTTAGGACATTCTACTGTTTTGCTGGGCCTATGAGCAAGAAGAAAGGCCCAGTTTCACCAAACTGATGGAGATGCTGGAAAAATTGCCAAAGCGGAATAGACGCCTCTCTCACCCAGGTCACTTTTGGAAATCCGCTGAGTAAGTTACTCATCTAGACCTTAAATGGTGTGTAATAACACAGGTAGCCTTAAACTCAGAATGCCCCATAGGCCCATAGGCCTTATGCTTCACACAAGACACGCATTATGCCCTGATTCCCATCTCTGTGCTTAATTGGATATCCCCATGTAAATATGTGTCGAGTTTCGTTTTATTAAGATTTTTCTTTTAATCCTCATTTAATCCACATAATGTATGATTATTGTGATTATTTAATTTGTATTTCCTAAATGACTTTTAGGAGATGAAATTGGTTTTCGTACTATGAATAAACATTAATATACTAAGCAATACATGAAATACAACAAAATAACATGTTAATATTGTACAGGACTTAAAGAAGAACATACTGTACTTGCAGGTTCCTGAAGTCTTTTCTATGTATTTTGCAGGCTGTGACAGGCTGGTTTGGCGCATTGGTATATCAGTGCCCCCTCTTCTACATCTGCCTCCTTCCTGCCCGAACACTACTACTCTCCTTCTTCTTAAGCTGTGGAAAACCTGAGGATGTAAGAAACCTTAGGAAAGGCAGGCACAAGTAAAAGCAGGTGGAGCCTTGCTCTGTACACTGAGATCAAGGCTGTGCTGCCCCGTCTGTCTTAGTCCACCAGTGAATGGGGTTGTTAAAAACAGAAATTTAAACATCTTCACCAATTGGAGTGCTAAAAGGAGATTTAAGATATGTTTGTGGCCAGAGCTTATTATAAGGTCTTGATGGTCATTATATGCGCTGTATTGATCTCTGGGGGTCAGTTGCACACATACCTCCACACTGACCCTGTTTATGCACCTCCAGTAGGCTAAATAAAAGCTGCAGAATGCTGTGAGATCATGATTCTGTGGCCTCCTGTTGCAGTTAATGCATAAGGGGAATATCTCTTGACTATCTACAATATATATCTTGCGTTTGTTTTCCTCAGATTGTGGAGGACAAACGTGAGAGGTTCCAAAACATCAACTTTATTTTTTTAACATGTTTTTGATGAACAAAACTGATTGGGAAATATGAAGACCCTCTGCAGTTTTAAGCAACTGATTGATTGGTGGGAGATTGTACATTAGTAACTGGAATGGTTGAAAGACGTCTTGAATTACTGGTCTTTTATCTGTGTCTACTTGTGTCCCTTGTTAAGTTACTGGCAGCATGCTGCTTTCCTCATGCAGTACAGAGGACATTTATATGGAGCAAATCATTCTTGATAACTATTAATTCAGTAATAAGCACTTCCAAGCAGGACACATGCCTGTTTGTAGGTCTCTTTTTTTTCTTACATTGTATTTAGGTGCAAAATTTGCAATAAGCAACAGCAACAAGTCAGACATGTTCATCTAACTTGCACTAGACAGGTGAAAGCTAATTGCTGATTGGTTACTGTCATTCAGCGCAAATGTTGCCCTTAAATGTACTTTTAAATATTGACCCTGTTGATGGTTAAGAGGTGACAATTCAGTCCTGTGATCTACAAGGCATTTTGTGGTAATGCTGCATGTTTTCTACTCTTACATTCAGTGTCTTCAGTAAATTACCCATGTGTTCCTTTTTCCTCTTACATTTACTTTTTGAATGAACATTTTTTGGATCAACATATTCAAATGGTAGTAATATTATATGTTGTCATGCTCATAAGCACTTAAGTTATAGAAATCAATGAGGCTTTTACAGTCCTTTTTGGTTAGATATTGGCATGTATTGGCAAAATGAATTGCTGATCCAGACAGAGGCGAACATGACAGAGTTAAACAAGCTGTCAGCTTGCTAGCTTGAAAGAGCACTCTCAATGTATTTATATGCTGTGCTCAGCTGTTTTAAGCTGTCAATCTCTGCCAGCTTGCTTACAGTACAGATGGAGTGACTGCCATGCCCCCCCTCTTCTCCGGACCCTGTAGTAGCTGCACTCGTTGCACCCCCTGGGTTCAGATTGGAAATGTAGTGACTGGGACTCAGTTATAGCCAAATCTGTTATTTATGAAATGAAACTATAGCAATATCCATTTCCCACTTACAAGTTTGAAGAACTTTTCTATGTTAAAAAACACACAAAACAACTATTTTGTAGAATGTTGTTTTTATAATTGCAACCTAAAATATATAGCAACTAACTATAGGGAACAAAGCAGAACCCTTTCTTGTACACAAAAGTTATTTCAGTAATGTGTTATGGCAACAGCATATCGAGAGTAACAAATGATACATTTGACACATTTCATAAAAATATGTCATGAGTAATAAACCATAAATTAGAGTTCAATGAGCCAAGTGGAATTGTTAGGCGCATCCCTAAAATAAANAAATAAATAGAAATGTTAAGAAAACCGATGATTACAAGAAGTGGAACATATAGGAGCTGCAATGTGAGCGTTTCAAGTAATCCCCNGGCATGGGACACATTCCCCTAGGAATATAAACGTGAATGCTCTTTTATTATATTCTCTCAGATTTCTAGAAAACAACACCCTGCTCTGGGAAGTCAGATGTAAAGATTATATAAGGAGAGGAATGGGAAAAAAAGAAGAAAGGAGTCAAAGGGAGACCTATCTGCATGACATGTTCTAATATCTAGGTGATAACTACAAACATATAGCAATAATTGGTACCTATGGTAAATTGCAAGGATCCCACTATTTGGAGTTACCGTTGAACAGCAAAACATTTTTTAGTATCCAGTGTTTACATAATTATATTTCCCTAATCCAATATATGTTAACATTTACTTACATCATGTAACACAAAGATTGTTTTTTAAAAATGTCAGATTCTTAATGTTACACCACCTATTGTGCTAACTAAACTGTGCACTTACATAATGCTCATGCCCTCATCATGGAATACTCTCATTCTACTAAATCTTATATTGCTATGACGAGGTCTAAGATGAAGAATAAAATTGGAGTCCCTGTTAATTCCCTGAACTCAATTGCGATAACAATCCAGGATCATAAATGTGGTTTACATACTAATGACTTAAATGCAAGGGAATATATTAGGAGTCTGGACATTTTACACTGTAAAGTGGAATACAGATGTGTTGATTGACAGTGACGCCTGATTGAATATTCTGACTCTTCAGGAAACACCTCTGGACTTGACGCGGACACAGCATGAGTGGTATGTATTAGGCTGCCTTTAGGGTTAATGTCAGACTTTTAGCTGTTGACAATACTAAAGGAGCTATAATAATACTACCAACCTCATTATTGTCAGTAATACAAACAAATGTATAATTTGTATAAATGTTACGTTAAGTATCTCTTATAATACATTCCAGTATAGTACAGTACATAGATATTATGGGTCTGTAAATGGCACAAACTATAATAGATGTGTGCTATAAAGGTGTCTGTGTATGGTACACTATGAACTGTATATTGTGTGCCATTCCCAAAGCCTAATATAAACCACATAAAATATAGTATGTGCCATTTCCAGAGACCTTATAAACACCACATGTACTTTATACCGTGTACCATTTCCAGACCCTAATCTACCCCACATAAATGAAAAGCATTAGAAACCCACTCTGCAAAATCCTGCTCTTTAAACCCTTTAAGTGAGAATTATATGTAATTTATGTTTATTTTTTTAACCAAGACCATGCAAAAGTTTATTTCTATGTTTTATTTTATTGCCTAATTATTTATTTTGCAATAGTACGGACTGTATTTATCTAATTGAATAATATAAACTAATTTTAAGATTTTTTTTAAAGTCTGGATCTGGTCTCATTTCTGTTGATGGGACCAAAATCGGAAGGGCTTCTGTTAGGTGGGATGGGGGAAAGTATGTAGATAGTGAAGTTCTAAGCTGCCTCTATACCATCCT
Organism: Platyplectrum ornatum; assembly: GCA_016617825.1. Classification (NCBI taxonomy): domain Eukaryota; kingdom Metazoa; phylum Chordata; class Amphibia; order Anura; family Limnodynastidae; genus Platyplectrum; species Platyplectrum ornatum. The sequence continues at coordinate 36,427 of JABWIB010004549.1, forward strand.
GGTTTAAGTCCTTACAATACAAGACCCCCAAGACATAGGCAGGCTGTGACATTGTGGACATTCTTATTCTAGTTGTCATTGCAATCACCATTTAAATATGTCNCATAGACAACATGTGGCAGAGACATTAGATGTTTTTAGACTATATACGTTTTTAAGAAAAGTTTGGGGGGTTGGTTTGCCTTTCTTTTTTTAACAGGGTATAATAAATCCAGCATAGTAAATGCCATATCATATTAAGCAGAAAATACCATCAGGAGAAGGTGCCAAACTTCAGTTATGTATTACAATGGAATGAAGTTGCTGTTCCGAACAGCTATATTTTGATAATGTTGCAGCCACCATCTTATTATGCTGCATTTCAAATATTTATACTGGAAGTTTGTCAGAATATCAGAAGCTTAATGTTAGCCTACAGAGATGATGGGTTAAAGTTAGGCTGATAGAAAGGGATAGGTTATGGTAAGGCTGCAAGAGATGGAGAGTTAGAGATAGGCTGATAGAAAGGGGTTGTTTTGGTGTAGGGAGTTAAAGGGTTACCCTGAAAGCAGGGAAATGTTAGTGTTGGGCTGCNGGAGATTCAGGGTTAGGGTTAGGTTACGGGATGTGGAGATCTGAGATTAGGTTTATGGGAGGGTTNGGGATATTTCATACTTTTGCTGTAGAAGCATTCGGCATCCATCTCACTCATGTGCCACTTCAGTGTTGAAATATGAAATTCAAGACTTCACACGAGCAAACCACACCTTTTGCCAGGGCAAACCTTGGTGCAGAGTGAACAGGGTCGACCTGAAAATTTCCCAGGCCTCAGGTGTAATGTAAATGGGGTATGAAGAACTGGGATGATTTATAACATGGCTTCAAATACCTGGGCTATTGCAGGGCAGCAATGTGAATGTGGTGTATGATGATTGAAGATATGCAAAGTTTTTTGGGGGGTGTTAAAGCTTTATTTATTTTTTTTTAATGGAGTACATTGTGGTCCACTCCGTTTAGTTTTTTTGTTGTTTTTCTTATAATAATAGTACTATGTATGGAAACATGGAAGATTAAGACATTAACTGAAATTTCTATCTGAAACATGCAGCAGTTTCCTCTGCCTTGTGTTTGTTTTTATTATGTACACTTGACTTATCTCAGCTGGGCAACAGTTCAGTAACTTAATTTGCTCCTCCAGCTAGGAAGCATTCTCAAGCAGTGGTGCCCAATTAGCAGATGACTGGGGTTTGAGAAAATTATATACATATTCAGCTGCTAAAAACTATAAATGTCCCTTAAAGGATACATCACACTTACACAAGATGGAAGTAGCCACTTTCTGGGCCAGTCCAACCTTTATGGAAATGTTACCTCATATGGTCCAACTAGTAACAACATGAGGCATGGTACAGTGAGTTACCTAATTCTTACCGGAATTGGTCCAGCCTTCAACATGGCTGCCTCCATTGTGTACAGTTGATCAATGNACCTTTAAAGAGAAAGCTTTTCACATGTCGTACAGTAGAGTGAGCTGGTATTGCTCCATTAACGTTCTGCAAAATAGATTTATATGTGATTATTTTATTTGCAATATTGTACCTGTGAGATCATAAAAGAAAAATGCTGTAGACTGTGATAATGAATCAAAATACAGGGGTGATCGGAATGGGATCGAAGGGGGTCTTTCTCTGTAAATTTTGTACAGAAAACATTTCTAACATTTTCTACACTTTCAAAAAGTATTTATAATTTTTCGCTGAATGTCATACTGCAGAAAACGCTCTACTGATCAGAGCTAGCTCTATATTGGAATATGGTCAAGGTGCAGCGTAATTCTGACCTTCCGCAGAGTTGCTTTGTTCTAAGACATTGATCATTAATTATTTTTTTCTCCTCTCCTACCCACCTGTGTTTTCTCATGCAGTGTTTCGTAAAAGTGCAGCTGTCTTCTATTACTTATGCCAATAAAGAATTTGAAAAGGATTGCATCAAAGCTGACATTGACTCCAGAGTTTTTTTTTTATTGTTGACAACCGTCACTATCTGTGATCGCTCATTCATCAAATGGAATTAGGTTAATATCTGGCACAAATACTTCTATGCCCCATTCACATGAAGCCTGAACTGTAACATACAGCATTTTCTCTGCTTATTTTATTTGTTTCTATTTTTCTCAGCTTGCAGCCCAGAGGCTGTAACTGTGTCACTGAACGCTTAAGTCCAGGCTCCTGCCTGAGTGCTGACATTAACAGACCTCTCTCCATGCTGTTGTAACATCCCCGCAGTAATGCCATTTTATTAGTAGTTATATGGGATACCTGTGTAAGTGCAGGTTCTTTTCTATTATTTATAGAATGGGGGGGAAGATAGGTATGCCATGCACGGAAAGAATACATTCAACAATAGCTTTCATTTCCATCGACTGTTTATTAGTTATTTAAGAAGAACATTGTATCAAGATAATATTTACACTTACATCACACTGACTTTAGTATGTTGCTATACAGTTTATTTTAACTTATATAACTCTCCAACACATGAAACTTATTCCCAAATGCAGTAATTACAGACCACCAGAGGTACCTCTGTTAATTCATTTAAAGTTAACTTTTAGTTGCGGCTGGGATGTGAAGGAATGGTGGAGCTCATAAATGAAAATGTTATAAAATCCATCTGAGTAGCTTTCACATAATGCTGTGTGACTAAATAAACAGTTGTAACTATCCTGTAATTCCTGGATGTATTTCTGTCGTGCTGGACTTCCATGATGCTTTATGTGACATTTTCTCATCAGCCTCTGGTCATCTCACCGCTCCAATGTTTTCTTGAGCACTCTCTCTTAACACTCCTATGCAGGGTTTAGGCGATCCCGGGGAGGGGTTGGGTGGTCACAGGGGCAGGACTTGTGCGTCCCACTTTCACATGTGGAAATGTTGGGAGGTATGATATTGGGTCAAATCCAAAGAAGTGATTTCCAAAATAATATTGGACTGGATCCAGACTTCCGTACTATTGAACATACTGTTTGCAACTAATAAAATTTACCACTAGTAACTTTACTCTCGTCAGTTAGTACGTAAGTCTGGATCCAGTCCATTAACCTTAATCAAAAATGACAGTACATCTAATATATTTATACCACTATACTGCTTATACGTATACTTTATGCTGATTTTTACGTTTTTTTTTTTATAAAATAAAATTTTATTTTGTTAGAAGAAAAAGATAAACAGTTCAGAATGAATAAGGTATGTGGCACATAAGCGGATGTACCAATAAATCACACTACATATAATCTTAAATGTATGCCAAATAATTTCACCACCAGACTAACACTCTGGCATATAAGTACCAAACAATGATTAATACTGTTCACATAAAATGCATTCATGCTGGCTGGACCAAATATTATTCCAAAGAACGTATTACTTAGATAAACTTACAACAGTATTTTACTAATGTGGTAGATTTATGATCCATGTAACATGATCCAGACGTAAATATTCAAATGGTATAACATTCAGGGTTCTCAAATTAAAGTGCACCTGCCACCTACATATACAGATATATAGAGATATAAATACACAACACGTACATATCGCTGTTTTTTTTAAACATACATCATCTCATATTTTTCAGGATATTTTCTTATACGTACAGCCATAAAATATTCATGAACACTATTCACTCACTCCAATGTGTTGTTGTTTCTATTTATGTAATTCCTTAGACTTGTGCTATATGTTGGCTTGGTGCCACTTTATAATAGCTATATATATATATATATATATATATATATATATATATATA
>JABWIB010004550.1:0-12062 GCA_016617825.1 Platyplectrum ornatum
GACGGCTTTTCAGCTCCTGAAAAGGGAAAATCATGTGAAATGCTGCTTGCATGCAGGTGTTCAGGAGAACCAGGACAGAATAAGTGGTCTATTTGTCAATCAATCCTCTTTCTTCCTTGTAGTTTTAACAACACATTCATAGCCATGGAAAGTCTCTTGCTGTAATGAGCCATTTACCGGCTGCTGTGCGTGACATATCATACTCAAATTGATTTGTAGATAAAACAGTTTTACTTGCNGAAACAAGAAGGACATACGTCTAAGTTGTCCTCATTTAATGTAAGCCAGATAGCACTGNATGTTTACATTGGTAAACTTGATAAAGATACATNCTTCTACTCATCACTCACCATGAGAAGTGTATGTAGACTGTTCTCATCTGTACTCAATGGTGANCTTATGCAACAGTGACTCTAACGCCATAAATAGATATATGGAATGCATAGCTTTTGCTATGGGTGGATAGCTTGATGGCATTAAGTCCCACCCAACATTGTCCCACTCGGGACTGAGCAGTGATTCATATAAAATCACTGCTTCAGTTCAAGTGCCAGGGGATTTGCTGACTCTCTCCAGGGATACTGGGAGAACTGGCCGAAATTCGGGAGTCTACTGGNNATTTCGGGAGAGTCAGCAACCCTGCTCAAACAACAAAGACTGTTCATACAATCTTCTGCACACCATTTTGATATTGGCAATATGTATACAATACCAATACATTTAGAACCAGATACAGAGTTTCAAAACCATGTTGACATGAAGGAGAGGCAAACTTCACCCATTGCACAAAGTATCAGTTCCGAGGTGATGTTTGGTTAATCCAAGTCTAAAAAAACAGTGTAAAAGAAACTCTGATCAGCATCTGTATGCAATAAGCAATAACCCAAGTGTTTTCCCTTCATTTAAGGAATAAAAGGAATCAAGGAATCTCCCCCTATTTTCATCTTGTTTTCAAACTAAATGCTGTCCATTGTCTAGATGGCTGTCCAAAGTAAAATTGTCTTGAAAACAGAGCTGGAGGATTGCAGTGACACGTATATGCATAATTAATATAAATTCTTTATATGTGAAACAGCCAGAGCAGCAGTGAGTCACAATGACACGTACAAGGCAATAACTGGCCCACAGCAGGCAAAAAACAGATACTAGAGGCCACCACAGCGTCAAGATAACCAACAGAGACATGGAATAGAAGGAAAGGAAGACTAAGAGGAGAAGAAGCAGGTCAAGAACACAGAATAGCTGGAGGAAGAGCAGTGGGTACAGACATAGAAAGAATTATTCAGGCAGCACAGAGGAGGAGTCCCAGGTAAAAATCCATGGGTACCAGATGGCTGTATATGCCTCAGACCGGTCAGTAAAGTAGGTCAGCTGAGAGTAATAGTTTCTCCGTAGACCTATACACCTCCACAAAGTAATTCCAGACTGTCACCTTGGGGTAAAATTTTTGGAGGTGTGTACTGTTCTGCAATGAATAGGTGCAGTCAGACAATGTTATGCATAAAAGGGAGATGGGATATATAAAAAAAAAGTGATGTTTATACCCATCTTTTCCGATCCCACTTGNACCCAATTTGGGAGACAAGATTTAGGCTGAAATCTTAGCGAAAATGAGTTAAAAATACAAACTCTGAAGTGCTAACATTTAAGATTAAGGACTTTTCTGTAACTTANAGAACTTCACCAGCTGAGAGACATGAGTTCTTAATATGTATGGCTTTGAAGTGATCACATGGGATGCATACTATCTGCATTTAAANCTAGTTCTGCTTCCTATTTGAATATCATAATGAGACACATAAAAATGAAGCAAAAATGAATATGCATTTGATCGTTAGACATCATTAGAAAAAAATGCTATTCTTAGATTTATACTATTTCTATACTACATTAAGTTCACTCAAAGTATTTTCAGAACTATCAGTTCTCTAACATATGTCATAAATACAGTAACTTACTCATTACACCTCGTTTTCACACAGAGGGTTGCAAGTGGTAATTTCCAAACATTTCCAAATGCGTCCATCACTGTGCTNATCCTTATTGGATGGTAGAAAGATCAGCCAGATTATAAGTGTTTTGTTACTATAGTTCTGTAAATGTGTTTTATGGTTACCTGGTGGAAGTGCTGACTAAAACAACTCTATATAATACACTGAATAGCATTGAGGATTTCGATGACGCTCCTGTGACAATACCAGTTTTCGAAGTTTGATGAGTTTTGTNCCATTATCTTATAAGAAACCTGAATCGTTCAGACCACCCATTGCTGTAAACACGCATTTGCTTCTGATCTGCCACCCTAAGGGGAATATGTCAAGAATGTAAATACTTGGGATTTTCCAAAGTTGAAATCCTGTTGCCAGCTCCAGGATCTCTCTTCTGGAGTAAGAAATGCATGCAGCAACCCTTATCACCTGGTTTTGTTTTGGGGCATATGGACATTATTATATCTACAAGTCAGGTTTCTCATAACTATTTNATTTTTATTCCCTTACTTTTTGCACAAGGTTGAAAGAATTTCTGCCATGAATCAGTGTCTCGGTGTATGCGCAAAAAGAAAGAGATAGAAAGCTATAGTGAAGTACGTTCTTTACTCCTATTACTCCTATTCTTTACTCCCTCTATTTCTATAAGTTGTAATATATAGATGGGTTGTAAGACTAAAATAGCTCTGCACATGCTCACAAAGCAAACGCTCAATTCTATGCGTCCAAGCACCATCACATGACTCCCCTTAAGCTGGCCATACACTGAANGATAAATTGTTTAAAATCAGTGATTTTTCAAAATCGAACGACAAATCAGTTGAGTGTATGAAAATAATTTTTCTTGGCCCTTATCCAAAATAATTTCTAATCAATTTGTAAGTGGCATTTTGATCTTTAGGTATGCACAATTTAAGTTGCTGGTCTTGGAAATATATCGTTCAGTGTATGGTCACTTGCTTTAATTGTAGACGATAAATGTCACGCAGAAACGTGTAAAGGGTTAAGAAGGCCATATAGTGTTTTCATGTCAAAAGTTTGTGAAACTTCGGACTCCATAATTTGTTTTCATGACGATTTAGGCGCAGTGTNTGGTCACTTCTGTATTGCGANTCTTTTTCAAACGACCTTTTGTTTCATCGTCCATCATTTTAATTTCCATTTAAAGAAACAAAAAGGAATACCCAAAAAAAATATTGGGACAAACTGGTAGACGGGCTGGACAGTCACCCAAAAGCAGGACTGTCCTGCTGAAATCGGGATAGTTGGGAGGTACGTGTGTTTGTACGCTTTTCAGGTATGTCTTTTACTTTCTACACTCCTGCTGTAGCTGATGATTGTATGACTATTATTATCCTGGATGCATGTTTTCTTTTTAATTTTAAGTTGATTCTTTTTATGTTACTTAGGAGTCGACACTGTGATGATCAATATTTTTCTGGAACCAGTCATTTAGGTAATTGTGTAGTTTAGCTACTTGTTGTAGTTTGTTTTACCCTCTGCTAGCGTCTACAGACAATACTTTACTTATTGTGATGTATCAGTGTAGTTTAGACAAAGAGTGGTAACCAAAAGAGGTGCAAGTGGGAAATGAAAATATAATAGGTAAAGGTGTAGAATATTTTGATTTGCATTCTGGGGGGGAAGGGAGGGTTACCATTGCCATAGAATAAACCGAAGAATCTCTTCTTGGGTAGAAACCCTATGAGACCCATGAGAGCTGACTTATTATTTTTCAGTTTGCCCAAATATTCCTAGATGGAATGATTTTACCAAGACTGTATACTCTCCGTACAATTATTATTTTCATACCTTGCTCTGCCCATTTGTATGTACGTTATACATCATGTCCTGAGAATATAGATTGTCTTATAAATAAACCAGGTTTAGCCTGGATTCACTGGCGAGGANAAAGTGAAATAACTGCATCCTTACAATACACACCCCCTTAAGATTGAAGACATTTATGCAAATGAAAACAGGTTTTGTTGTAAGCAATGATGTAATATTTTATATCCTACATCTGTTTTTGGAAAATATGGGCTTTAGGAAAATGTACAGCATCTCGTACCCTGGTGAATTCCATAATAACCAACCATGTGCCTTCTAATTGGATGTTTGTTTGTTTTGGATTACTGAAGTAGAAGAATTTCAGGCTCGGGAGGTAAACACCCAGGAGAATACGTTTTCTGTCACAAAATAAAAAAAAATCTCCAAAAACCCTCTGAGTATTATTTGCTATGTGACGCTCCCACTGTAACTGTTTATTTCTGGCTTCTAGTATGCTTCCTCATTAGGGAGACTGGACTGTTTATAGTCTATTTTTATAATAGATAATATATGTTCTTACCTCAGGATATCACTCCTATGGGAAAGAACCTCTCTGACCTTCTGAATGCAGGAAAAACTATTATTACTGATTAAATAGAAGTGTTGTGTGACTGGGATAATACATACATGTGTAGTGCAAAAACTAAAATGTTACTTTTTTTTGTTTTTGTTCTTTAAATTATAATTAATAAAAGAACAATACTTTTAACATTGTCTACANAAAGTGTTCTGGGCACTACAGCAGATGTAGGACAATACCGGGGGTGTAATTTTTTTTTTTAACCTTCAAAGCACTTAAGGAAGATTTATGTTATTACAATTAAAATATAATGAATTAATTACTCCATCGCAATATTGAAAGACTAAACAACTATAATCAGTAATGCAAAATGAATAGAGCAATAAACTCATATGACACTGTAGTACTCCTGTTTTAATTAAAAAAAAAACAAAAAAACTACAACAACTACTACAAAGTTGAAATCATGATATAAAATAAAATACTCACTTAAAGCGCTACATTTTCTTAGTAGGAAAAATGACTTAAGAGATTAATATTCTTATTAGAATATTTAAACAAGTCATTGGTTAAATAAAGGTGTCTGTGACAAAAGGTCTGATCCAGTGTTCTGGTGTTTCCTAGCTCAACTCTAATTTACATATTACTAATAAAGCTGTGCAATATTTGCTTTTAAAGGGTCTTACTTGCATGAAAGATAATTAACAATTGTCACCATTCACCTAGCAACATGGTTTTGCTCATCTACACTTGTACAGCATTTATCTTCTCAATTGTATCTCTTGCTCAATTGTGATTATTATATGTTATTGGACCATGTGTCCCCTGTGCTGATGAATGTTAGCTATTCTATGGGCAGCATCTCCACTTACCCATTCCCGAAGTTTAGTAAATTTAGGCCCTGGTGTTGAACACAGAATTTCCATACTGCAAGACTTTAAGTTAGCTGTAAATTAAAATTAAGCTCCACAGCTCAGAATAGTTTTTATGCTGTTCTAAATTTACACCTCTTCTGCCCTTACTCTTAAACTGTTGTAAGACCTCCCTTTAGTCTAATACTAGTCCTGCCTCCTCGGGCCCTTTAAGTTGTAAACATTTTTTCCAGATTTACGCCACTGCTGTATATTTTCCAACAACACCTAGATTAATATTTTAAATATAACATTTATTTCAGATTTCATCAATGTTGGTATTTGTGGCTGTTTTGATGGGGGGGGTCCTATACTTTATTAAAATAGGCTACTTCACTTTGTATTTGGAATATGTATGCCCATATGCAACCTTNGCTCCACCTAGGTGAAGGGATACAGACCATGTTCGATCCTTGGGGGAAGACTGATATTCATGAGCAGATTTTGTTCAGGGATGGAGCCTGTGTAATTACTGAAGCCATTTATTTCAGAGTTTGAAACAACTCCATTTTATGTGTCCCTTATATGATTTATAATCTACGTGTATTTCTTTGTCAGTGACGATCAATTTTTAAGTATAAACTAATATTTAGAATGTGAATTCTTTTACATNTGTTCCTATTAAACCCATACTTTAGAGTTTAATCTTCATCTTCCACAAAACCGCTTCTAAAAAAAATATATATATATTTTACATCCAGAAATATATTGCTCAAACATTTGCAGGCAGTATCCAATCATAACATAAAATGTATTTTTCTCATTTAAATCCACTTTTTATACTATCCACAGGTCAACTTTTTCATTAACTGATAAAATGGTAATATAATTATCTACATATAACTTCAATTAAACTTCAATTAAACTCAATCTGGCAGTTGTTATTTTAAGTGAAATAGTTTTTCCTTAAAGTAAAAATTTATGAGTTAAAATGCTTATCTTATATAGANTATACGTTCTTAAAGGTTCAATGTCCATTGATGAAGCCTTAAGATACCTTTATAAGTAATTGACATTTGTTTACTTGCTGTTTTTGTAGGATCCTGCAAATCAAAAACCCGGCAGGAANAAAACCGTTTCCTTCAGCAGCATGCCTTCAGAAAAGAAAATTAGCAGTGCCAGTGACTGCATAAGCTTTATGCAAGGCGGGTGTGAATTAAAGAAGGTTCGGCCAAACTCTCGGATCTACAGTCGTTTCTTCACCCTGGATACTGATCTACAGGCTTTACGCTGGGAGCCCTCGAAGAAAGATTCTGAAAAGGCCAAACTAGACATTTCTGCCATCAAAGAGATAAGGCTTGGTAAGAATACGGAAACATTCAGAAATAACGGACTGGCTGACCAGATTTGTGAGGACAGTGCTTTTTCCATAATCCATGGAGAGAATTATGAATCTTTGGACCTGGTGGCTAATTCAGCTGATGTAACCAATATCTGGGTGTCAGGTCTTAGGTATTTGGTATCACATAGCAAACAATCACTGGACTTAGTAGAAGGTGGACAGAACACACCAAGGTTCACCTGGTTGAAGTCGGTCTTTGAGGCTGCTGATGTGGATGGGAATGGTATTATGCTAGAAGATACAGCGGTAGAGCTGATAAAACATCTCTCCCCTGCAATCAAAGAAACAAAAGTTAGGTTAAAGTTTAAGGAAATCCAAAAGAGTAAGGAAAAGCTGACTACAAGGGTGACCAAAGAAGAATTCTGTGAAGCTTTTAGTGAACTATGTACAAGGCCTGAGGTGTATTTTTTACTGGTACAGATTTCTAAAAATAAAGAATACTTAGATGCAAATGATCTCATGTTATTTTTAGAGTCTGAGCAAGGAATGACTCAAGTGACTGAAGAAATGTGTTTGGACATCATACACAAGTATGAGTTAACTCAGGAAGGTTGCACAAAAGGGTTCCTCACAATTGATGGTTTTACACAGTATCTGCTTTCCCCAGAATGTGACATATTTGATCCAGTTCACAAAAAGGTTAGCCAGGATATGACACAACCATTGTCACACTACTATTTGAACTCCTCACACAACACATACTTAATTGAAGACCAGTTTAGGGGTCCAGCAGATATTAATGGTTATGTGAGAGCATTAAAGATGGCCTGCAGGAGCATTGAGCTTGATGTAAGTGATGGACCAGACAATGAGCCAATCATTTGCAACCGTAACAGCATGACTTCACCATTAGCCTTTCGTAATGTNATTGAGGTAATAAACAAATATGCCTTTATCTCCTCTGAGTATCCTCTAATCCTTTGCATTGGGAACCACTGTTCAATACAGCAACAAAAGGTCATGGTACAACACATGAAGAAAATTTTTGGAAGCAAACTGTACACAGAAATGCCTTTGCCAGCAGAGTCCTACCTTCCCTCTCCTGAAAAACTACGAAAAAAGATTATTGTAAAAGGTAAAAAGCTACCTTCAGATTTTGACCTCTTAGAAGGTGAAGTAACAGATGAAGATGAGGAGGCTGAAATGTCCCGTAGGGTGTCTGAGGACTACTTTGGAGAACAAAGACTGATCAAGCTTTGTAAAGAGCTATCAGATTTAGTATCTATTTGCAAATCCGTACAATACAAAGACTTTGATGTCTCCATGAAAAGCCAACATTATGGTGAAATCTGCTCATTCAGTGAGAGCCAAGCTAGTCGCATTGCAAATGAATATCCAGAAGATTTTGTAAACTACAATAAAAAGTTTTTATCAAGGGTATACCCCAGCCCAATGAGGATAGACTCCAGTAATTTAAACCCACAAGACTTCTGGAATTGTGGTTGCCAGATAGTAGCTATGAACTTCCAGACGCCTGGTCCAATGATGGACCTCAATATTGGCTGGTTTCTTCAAAACGGGGGTTGTGGGTATGTTCTTAGACCATCTATTATGAGAGATGAAGTATCTTATTTCAGTGCAAACACAAAAGGCGTAGTGCCTGGTGTATCACCACAGGTTCTTCATATCAAGGTCATCAGTGGACAGAACTTCCCAAAACCAAAAGGTGCATGTGCAAAAGGGGATGTGATTGACCCGTATGTGTGCATTGAAATTCACGGNATTCCTGCTGACTGTGCTGAGCACAGGACTAAGACAGTTCAGCAAAATGGAGATAATCCTATTTTTGATGAGAGTTTTGAATTCCAGGTAAACCTCCCTGAGTTAGCCATGGTGCGTTTCATGGTGTTGGATGATGACTACATTGGAGATGAATTTATTGGTCAGTACACTGTACCCATAGAGTGTTTGCAACCTGGTTACAGACACGTGCCATTGCGATGTTTCGTTGGAGATACAATGGAGCATGCTAAACTCTTTGTTCACATTGCAATAACCAACAGAGGAGGAGGAGGAAAGGCTCAAAAACGTGGTTTGTCTGCCAGAATAGGAAAGAAAGCCAGGGAGTACACAATGTTAAGAAACACTGGCCTAAAGGTTGTAGATGAAATCTTTAAACTTGCTGTTCAACCTCTGAGGGAAGCCACTGATGTGAGGGAAAACATGCAGGTAAGAAGCTCTTCCTAGCAATATTTGTCTTGTTTAGTTACATTGGGCACCACCATCATGTGTTATACACTCGTATATAATTATATCTCATTAGACTATAGATGTTTGATGATCTTATAGTTACTTTGTATGTACATTAGTTCAGATATATACAGTTGTATGTTTGTAAAAGACATTCAATTAGCATGTGCGGCCATGGCAGTGTAGANTTATGAACATTGCGTGTTGTAACACCTTCAAGCCAGGTTGGAATGGCAGAATATAAAGCACATTATTGCATGTATTTGTGCACATATATGTTCAGGGCCTGCACAATGCTAATATAACATTCTTATACACTAGCCAGTATGCCAGAGTGCAGTAGAGCTAACCATCTAGATTGTTTCTTAATGCCGATCTCNGGTGTGTGTATTTCTTTTGTTAGAAAAATAATGTCCTTTTATAGATCATTTTTATTAAGCAATAAGGCTGTTTTGTTGATGGTTATGCAACCTGGCTAGAATTGAATTGGTATCACCTTTTCCTCTTCAATATATATGCCCCCTTGTGTTTTCCTTAACAGAAATCAAACATGCAAAAGCCATTTGCAGGAAAGTTAAGTAGTTTTGTTCTGAATATATGACCTGTCCACCCTTTACACAATGTTCAGCACATGAACTTACCACCTAATTTACTGCAGCAATCTCTCAAACTGGATTCATGAAATCACTTTTTTGTAAAACCAAAAATACATGCAATTAAAATATAATACATATGTAGGCCAGGTAACTTCAGCTATAAGCCTGGTATTTGATTATTTGCACATGTTTAAATGGAAAAGGTTATGTAGGTTGGCAAAACTGACACTTATTCACTTTGTGCTAATTCACTTTTCATTGTTCCTTACTAGAATGCTTTGGTGTCCCTAAAAGAACTCTGTGGTCTTCCCACCAGTTCAAGCCTGAAACAGTGTATGTTGTCATTCGTTTCACGACTCGTGAATAGTGACAACACGCCTTCTGTGAACCTCAGCATGAAGGACACGTACCCCTGTTTGGAGCCATTGGGAACTGTACCTGATGTTCAGAAAAAACTCCTCAACGCTTATGATATGGTTAGTTCTCAGCATTATAAAGTGATTATGTATTATCTATGTATATTTTTGCATATTTGTGTAAAACCATTAATAGGATTATTCAGAACATGACAATTAGTAAATGGGAAGAGTGGAGGCAGCCATTTTGTGTTCAAGCAACAGTTATGAGAATTCATCTATTGCATTGGTCTTAATTGACTGCCATTTGCATGGATAATGGTTGCGTTCAGAAAGTGACTACTTCCCCAGATTGCGTTTCATTTGTCCCTAGCTATGAGCCATCTTCCTTTTGTAAAAGATGGCTCTTTGCTATATACTACTAGCTGCCTTTATGATACCACCAGAATGTAGAAATATTTTAGAAACTTTGGACCAGATCCTGTCTTGTGTCTTGCCCTCTCTTTTGCAATACATATGTATTGAGTGTATATACTGTAATAATGGGAATAATACAGCAGAGAAATATATATATCTAGAGAGAGAGAGAGAGAGAGAGAGAGAGAGATTGCCAGGGATGCGAAGGAGGTAGGAGGGTGCACACCTTTCCCACTAATCCCCGTATCTTTCTCCCGATCCGTTGACTTTATGCACTTCACACAGGAAACCAGAATATCATAAAATACCTGTTCCTGATATTACAACACTGCATATGCTCTTTGCTAATATACCAAAACAACAAAGTCTGGGGACTGCCACATACACAGCCCAAAGACATATGGGGGTCAGGGCAAATATGAACAGGCTAAATAAACAATGGTTTATTTTACACAGGAAAATGGCACAATGCTCATGATACATATATAGAACATTAGGAAGGCGTTACAAAGATAGGTCATACAAGCAACATCAAAATAAAAGGGGATAAAACCAGAATATATTCACCATTGTATGGAAATAGATCCTGGCCTGGGCAGGCGGAAGATGGCATAACCCAGCATGATGCTGACCCAAAGGAGATGCCAATATTACCCTCCCTGGCCTCCATATTTAAGGATGCCCTGGTCACCTCCCCCCAGGCATTCAGTCCATGATTGGCTGAAAAGCTGCAGCCAGTCAGAAGTGAGATTGATGTCAGAGGGATGTCTGCAGAAATGATAACAGCAACGGTAATTCATATAAGTTCCCCCTGAGTAGGTGGTATACTGTTCCAAAGTCCATATTAATATAGCGGATATTCGCTTCTACTGATATGAAACATGCAGCGGAGTCGTGGAGAGTGGCTAAATTCATTGAACACTTTGACCATTGTAGTACAGTTGTCCTACATAAGCAGAATACATCATTTTCCCTAGCACTGTTCTTGGTTTTTCATAGAGACCTATTGTTATTTGGAAATGTTAGCATTACCTTGCTCAGCAGTAAATGATCTTCCATCCGCCCTACAAATACACGTCTCTGTTATCAGGAGTCATTGTAGGAGTTTAATAACAATGTATGTAGGTCTATAGCATCAAAACATTGATTTCCTCACAGTGTGGCTGCCGGTTATTAGAAATTCTGGACAAGACATGAAAGTCTTTTTGAAATAATATTCACAGAGAATAACAGTTTCTGAAATGTGTTGGCATTGGAAATGAGATCACAGGATTTTTAAATGTACACAATAATGTAAACCAGCATTAAATGTTATGGTATAAAGACAACCTTTACTGTACTTTCTAAATATCTCCCCTATGCCCCTTGATTGTACTGTACTGTACTCCTGCCCCTCTAGCGTAATTCACAGAACGTCTGATCACATCAGTAATAGGGAATGTAATGGAAACCTTGTTAAAAGAACACATTGTAGGATAGGGAAGATCATGTCAAACACATCAGAATGTTTTTGACTGGGTAACAAAAGAAGTCGATTAAGGGGGAGCTGTGGATATAGCTTATGTAGATTTTAGTAAGGCTTCCGACACAGTGCCTCATTGCAGACTGTTAAACAAGCTAGAAAACCTGGGATTGGAAACAAAAATAGTCGGGTGGATACAATCTTGGTTACAGAATGGAATCCATTCAGGGGATGGTAGGGTTACCAGTGGAGTTCCCCAGGGATCTGTACTAATACCTATGCTATTTAATATATTTATTGGTGATATTACACATGGTATGCAGGGAAAAATATTCCTTTTTACAGATGACGCAAAGATATGTAACAGGGTAGACACACCAGGAGGGGTAAAAGCAATGATGGGTGATCTATGTAGATTGGAGGAATGGGCAAAAGTGCGGCAACTACAGT